>JANAVB010043932.1:0-28569 GCA_029216955.1 Iris pallida | reverse complement strand
TTTTAGAAAATCAAAGACAGCATTGAACACAATAATTAATTATCTGCGTATTTTGTCCATGTATATAATTTGAACCAAAGTTCAAATACAGGACCCAAGCCATGAATCAAGTCCAATATGACTTGTACAGGTCTTGAATGTGTGAAAACACATTTGAGCCCAAATACCCATGCTAGGCTTGGACACCAAATGGTTGCAGTAATTTAAATATACTAAAAATATGATTTGGCAATAGTGCCAAGGAAATATTATTATTTAATATGGTAAAGTTATGCATAGTGAAAATATACATACATATAGAAAAGGTACATATATCTATGTATAACGAAAATACTTTATTTATAAAGTACACATATATTTATACAAATATGTATATATATATATATATAAGGAGACATATAATTATAAAGTGTATAATAATCCATATATATGAAAACATATATATATATGTATACAAATACATATATATAATATTTACTAACTATGAAAATATACACACAAGAAAAATATATACATATATATTCATAAATACATATATATATTTATAAAATACTAAAGTGAAATATATATATATATATATTTATATATATATAAAAACAGTTTATATATATAAAGTAATATAAATAACAATACGTATATATATATATATATATATATATATATATACAAATATATACACATGAAACTCACTAACTATAAGATATATACATATATATATAAAATACTGTCAAATACAGTATATACATATATATATACTAATATATATATATATATATATATATATATATATATATATATATATATATATATATATATATATACATACATATATATAAATATATATAAAACAGAAAAAAGAAAAAGAAAAAGAAAACAGAAAAAGAAAAGAAAAAGGAAATAAAAAGAAGAGGGGGGGCTCGAACTCGAGCCAACACAGCGGGGGGGGGGGGGGGGGGTTTAGGCCGAGTCGGGCTGGCCAGGGGGTCAGCCCGTTAGTTTTGTTAGAGGTTAGGGTTCTGGTTAATTTATTTAGGTTAGGGTAGTTTATACATAAAAAAATATATATATAACTGTCCTGTGTCCAGACAGTTACGGACACAGGATTTTCTCGTGTCCTAGGCCTGCACGACACGCACGAGTTCAATCTCGCGCGTCCAGTTCTATCAAAGTATTCGCTAGGACACGGCGAAAACTCCCGACCCAATACGAGACACGCACGACACAGGGGAACACTGACACTCACGTGTCCGACGAGTTGAAGGGTGATCCGAAGGTCGGGGACGGCGGAGGAGGCGTCGGGGTCGGGGCGCTCCAGTGGCGCTGCCTCCAGTTCGGCAAGGCGAAGCGGATGACGGTGGTGGCGGCTGTCGACGACGAGTGGTGAGGCTGGACAGGGGCTCGCCGTAGCTAGGGTTCCGGTGGAGTATTTGGGGAAGAAGGGGGTCGTCGGTGGCTGTGGAGGAAATTTAGGGTTAGGGTTTAGGTCGAGGGGGGAGTGGGGGGATTTTATAGGGGGTTTTAGGGCGGTGGACTTGGCCGGGAAGGCGGGGGCAGGGCGGCGTGGCAGCTCGGGGCAGTCGGGGCAGCGGAGTGGGTGAGGCCGAGGAGAGAGAGAGAGAGAGCTGTCGGTCGGGGGGGTGTTTTGGCAATTAGCAGTTAGGCCCCTAGATTTTAGGATTTTACACTAGGCCCCCAACAGGAAACAAATGCAAATATAATTTGCATTCCCTATTTAAAAACAAATTCCTAATTACAAACTGATATAAAAGTAATTTGAATAATTACAAAACAGTATTAAAACAATTCTAATAATTGCAAATTGTTATTAAAACATTTTAGAAAATTACAAATCAATATTTTTGTATTTTAAAACTCATTTAAAATCATTTAAAAATTCTAGAAAAATTCCTAAAAACTCCTAATATTTATTTAAGGCTATAAATGACAAAAAAATTTAATTAACACTAATTAAAAATGAATTTGAAAATCAGGGGCTTACAAGTCTTCCCTCCTTAGAAAATTTCGTCCTCGAAATTCACAAGGATTGAAGACCCGACAATATTCTAACATAGCAAGCAATGCAACAAATGACTAAGGCTACGATCAAAACTAACCTCCCGAAACCTGTTCCGGCTCCGGCTCAAGGACTAGGCTATAAGTCTTCCCCTGGGGTCCCTTGGCTACTGGGCAGTCCCGAATCTGATGGATGGCAGACCCACAAGCTAAACACTGACCCAACCCCTTCCTGCAGACGAGAGAGTCATGGCCTTGCCTCTTGCAGTATACACAAAAAGCTTCCTTCTGCTGCTGCTGTCGGGGTCCCGGGGCTCTAACTGGCTGGGTCGGGTGATGTGATGTAGGGGGATGGTAAGTCTGCTGGGGTGGCGTCGGTGCTCTCTGCTGGAAAGCCTGACGCTTGGACAGTCCCTCATGATGTACAGAAGCCGGCCTCTTGCTAGACAGAAGACGCTCCTCAATGCTCCGGGCCAACTCTAGGCTCTGGTAGTAGTCAGTCGTACCGTTCGCCATTATAAGAATGCCAATGTCTGGAACTAGACCATGGCAAAACCTACGGGTCATCTCCTCTGGATCAGCAACCAGACTAGGAGCGAAACGGCTCAGGCGACTAAACTCTGCCGCATACTCATCAACAGAACGGTTCCCCTGCTGGATGTTCTGGAATCGTAGCCCCATGGCTACTCTAGCAGTGGTCGAGAAGAATTTCTTCTTGAACTGGGTCTTGAACTGGTCCCAGGTGGCTCTACCTCTCGCGAACAACGGCTCATTCCTGAACCAGACTCCGGCTAAGTCTATCAGCAGAAATCCTGCTGCCTCGACCTGAATGTCATCCGGCATCCTAACTCCCAGAAGCTTCCTCTCTACCGAATCTAGCCAGTCATCAGCTACTACTATGCCCTCAGTCCCTGAGAACTCCTTGGGATTCAGACCCATGAAGTCCTTGATCGTCCCCGCTTTCTGCCGTGGCTCTACATATGGTGGAACCACGGGACGTCCCTCAGAACGCTCCATGCTCTGGCGGAGTAGGGTAGTCTGCTCCTGATGGGTTGTTAGGAACCCCTGAATCAGTGTGAGCAGCTGGTTCCCGTCGAGTGTGACGGAAGCCTGGGTGGGTATAGTGATAGGGGGTGGTGGAAGTATCGGGGCCTGCTGGGACTGGGATGTGGAAGGTGGTATCTGGGTCTGTGGATCTGTGGAGTGGGGGAATGTGGTAGGTGGAGGTGTATCAGTCAACTGGTCAGCTGACTGGATATGAAGGGCCCCATTCTCGGGGGTAACATACTGGGATGAACGAGTAAGCACCATCTAAATTACATAAAAGACTTATAAGGACTTGTTTAAAGTAACCAATCATATGCAAGAAAATCTAATTATAATAGCAAACATGTGATGTATTTCCTATGTTGCAATCCTAGCATTCCTCTAAGTGTTCTAAGCGTCTTTTCTAATGTTGTCTAATTACCTTAAGTTCCTAATTGCAGGCATGCTTGGTACAATAACGTAACCAAACAGTTTAGTCAGGACCTGCATGGGCCGCCAAAAAAACATGTCATGACCCGTTACCCAAATTGTTGGGCCGGGCCGAGCCATGTCCAGCCTACGCTTAAGATAAAGTACAGTAAGCTGTTCTAGAGATAACAAGATAAGACGAAATATGCTAACAGTTCTATAAGTGAAGAAGAATCATAAATGCTCCAAACACAAAAGTCATCTCATATATAGAAATAAGTCCAAAGTACAAGTCTGAAATGTAAAACTGGATACATGTCCAGTTACAAAATACGTAGTCTAATACATGACTACACTAAGTATCCCAAGTGACTACGCAAACTAGGCGAGTCTCCCAGCAGGAACATCCTCGCATGGCAAAACCGGGTCCTCGGCAGTAACCCCATAATATGTGTCGCAGAGTAACTCCTCCTCAGTAAGGACACCTACAACGTTATCCTGTCAGGACGGGAGCAAGTACTGAATCTAGCAAACTAAGTATACGAAGCATGAACAAGAATATAATAAACTGGAATCATGGCATATCATGGTTTAATTTGGTTATTTTATAGATAACCGCATGTAGTTTAAAAGTTTAAAACGGTAGCATATACGTGAATCGATCAATAGGTGATCAGGATGTACTGTAGTACATATCAAGTTTTTCTGGTATGCACATACGTGCACGAACGGCATCGGTGTATATCCATACACAAATACGATATCAGAACATATACGGCAAGGGTACATATAGAATGTCACCGAGCACGATAAATACATACGGAGAAGGGGGTCATGATCACGTACATTACTAGCAGTTTCCCCTTAACCCGTTATTTTAAACATGTGAGAGACATGAAAACAGTAATAACATGTGGGAGACACGAGAACGATATAAAGCATGTGAGAGATATGAGATACTGTCCTAAACATGGTAGAGACTGAAAGTAATACAACATGTAAAATTCTAACTTGCTACCCCAAGGATCAGCATTTAACATGGTTGGTAAGTCGCAGTTTATTGTTCTAGCAGTATGTAAAGTTCGTAGAAAGTACTTGCCTCTAGCAAAGCAAAACAAAACAAGCTGCGATAACAATGCTATGGATGTCTGGTAGCTCGTCACTATAGAAGTAAATACAATAACTTAGCTTTTACACTAAGCTAAAATACTAGGATGAACTAGCTGCTCAGTTGTATATATTACTCAATTACGACGAGGATGAAGTAGAGAAGCTAGAGGGGTAAATAATTAATGATGAGTTTATGTCATCTCAATGTAATAGTATAAGCTAATATTATTGTACTAATCGGCAGTTGCTTCGTTGTTTTTTCAGCACATATAATGATGAGTTGAGGTCGGTTAGACCCTACCTAACAGACAAAGCATTAGAACAAGAAATGAGACGTCATTTTCCTTCTTGGTTGAACAAATATATAAGTAACTCGGTAATTACTGGCCTCTTCTAATGCAACTGCGCAATAAATAACTTACTATCTCTTCTTTGGTATTCAGGTCGATCGTCTAATTTTACCAGAGATTGAATTAATTAGAACTCTTGCCAAGGGACCAATTACTTTTGTTAAAATATGGCCAAGTTACTGTGTCAATGGCTTTAGGTTCAAGTCGACAAATGCTCCGATCAGAGTCAGCTTCCTGGATCTTGATTCCACGAAAAACAGTTGTTTGTGTATTAAATCTTCGAACTACAAAGACGTCGATCCAGGAAATAATTTTTTTGGCATCTTGCGAGAGATTGTGGAGTTGACATATAATTATGGCAGAGAACCAGCAAAGATCGTATTGTTCAAGTATGAATGGTTCGATCCAATTGAAAGTTATGGTTGGAAAATTGACAAGCATGGTCTTGTGGATATAAACTACAAGCGTAGATATCAAGGCTATGAACCATTTGTCCTATCAACTCAGGCTCAGCTCGTGTACTTCACAGCTTATCCGAGACGGAGAGCAACGAAGTCTGACTGGTAGACAGTATGCAAGACTAAAGCTAGAGATACTTTTGATGTTGACGAAATACTTATCAGGAGGACGAACTACCTCTTGTAAACAATATTGTTGATGTGGACTCCACAGAAGTTACGCATTATATGACTAATATAGAAGATGTAGAATTATTCGAAGAGGAAGGCGAAGCCGACGAAGGCGAAGATGAAACTGAAGATGAGGAGGAGGAGGAAGAGGAAGATGAGGTCGAGGAAGACGAACAAGATGAATATTCTGAAGATGATTGAGAGAGATGTACTTTTATTTTTTAGATGTTTCTTTTATAATATACTATGTGGACTTAGATATTTCTTGTAGAATGTACTATCTGAACTTAGATGTTTCTTGTAGAATATACTATCTGGACTTTGATGTTTTTTGTAAAAAATATCATCATATGTTGTCTTGGTTATTATCTTATCTTTGTTGTACTTTTATATTTCTAATATACTATTATTTGTTGTATCTTATCATATGTTGTTATCAGGTAAGACAGGTCGTCGCGGATCATTCCGCATGTCCCGACATGGGGCACGGGGTACTGGTACTGGCAGAGGATAGGGTGCTCCTTCGGTACCTTCTACTGGTACCGGCTCTGGATCCTCGTCGCCCAGTACTCATGTGTATCGTACAGTACCTCCGTCTGCCCCGACGCTACGTGGCATATCTCTTGGGACGAGTAGTTCCAGGCCTGAGACTGCTCCGTCGTCTAGCGTTCCTCCTGCTGATACAACGATGGAGACAGATGAGCAGATGGAGGAGGCTGAGCCGACGACTGACCAATATCAGGCAGATGATGCATGCGCACCTCCGGAGGAGACGAGGACGGAGATCTGGGCCGACGGTACAAAGTAAGTATTTTGGTTTATCATTTTTTTTCCTGTGTTTATCATAAATTAACTTTTCTCATGAATATAATATATCTGTATAGATATCGTCCCCCATCGGTACAGAGAGGCCTAGGCCACTTCTTGAGGACTAATTATGGTGGTCCTTGGATAAACTACTCTGATGCTCCGAACAAGAGGAAGGCCCACTGGTTTGTGCGCTTCAAGGTTAAAATATATTTGCTTTTTAACATGAATCATATAATTTTTGCATATTATATATAACTGATAAATATTTGGTTTACACTCTTCTAGGATATGTTTTTCTATCCACCGCACTGGGCCGAGATGATCGAGGGGATGTTTCATGTCGTCGTTGCTAAGCTGATCCGCGACGCTATTAATGATCAGAAGACTCATGATCGTGCCGGAAAGCCGATCCAAGGTTGGATCACCCCCGAGCAGTGGACTGCGATGAAGGCTCGATTCGATAAGCCAAGGTACAAGGAAAAGTCTGAGAAGGCCAAGGCGGCTAGGAAGAAGGGGTCAAAGTGGTACGGTGGGTCGATTTCGATGATGGAACATTTTTGTCGTTTGGTATGTCTTTTTATTTCAGAAATATTATTTTAATACAAGTCCGATAAATTAGTAAAAGGTAATATATTTAATTATAGGTAAGGAGGGGTGATGACGCTAATATGGTGACTGTCTTCCTGGCCACACATCGGAAGGGAGGGAAGCTTATTGACGAGAGGGCGGAGCAGGTCTATGTAAGTATTACAATTCTATTTATTAATTTAATACTTTGTGTTAGTTTTGATATAACTTAGTAAATATGCATGCAAATAAATATTTATGTAGTTAGTAAAAATAAGTACATTAGACATTAGAAGTTATAGAGTATCCATGCTTTCTAGGCCGAGTTTCAACGGCTTAAGGAGCGGGCGGCTGTTAGTGCACATGCTGCGGGAGAGGTCGGTACTTCCTCACAGCCCGCTTCAGCTCCGTCGGAGGACGACCTGTGGGTGACTGCCGCTGGTGGTCTCCACAGGGGTACGTACTACGGTACAGGATCCTATGGCGCCCTAGTTGCAACATAGGCCTCTAGGGCCTCATATGCTAGTGTGCATGGCCCACAGCCCTCCCAGGAGTCTGCCTAAGTCTAGCAGATGGTGGAGTCTGTCCGTGACGAGCTGCTACGACGGATCTAGGAGCAGCACCAGATGGACGATGCTGCGCTCATAGCACGATTGGATACGTTCGACCGCAGCATTATGGAGCTCAGGGATGTGACTGAGAGGACAGAGCGGGGCATCACTGATCTTAGAGCATCGACAGAGCGCAGCATGACAGATCTGCAGGCATCACAGCTGTCCATGGGCAAGAGGCTCACGTTGATGCAGGATTCGATGGTTGATAGCAGTACGAGGCTGTTATCTACCATGCATTCCTACCACGAGCGACTAACAGCGTTGGAGCGTTATTGTCCTCCGGGTACGCCTTCATCGTCGTCGACTCCGTCGGTGTCACTACCTCCGACTCCACCGACGTCACTACCTTCTTCATCGGTGACGATTTCACAGGAGGAGTACGAGATGTTCATATCCTTGAGGCGCGATAGTGCCCCTCCTCCTCCAGATCCGCAGTAGTCCGAGTTAGGACTGTTTTACGAGATTGTAGTGTCTTTTCAGTGTTTGTTTATGTTGTTTCAGTATTGGTTGTGGATTATTTGTTTGTGTAGACTTTTATTATTGTTGTGGATTCATGTGGATATTGGTTGTATACTTTGGATATTCGTTTACTGTAGCTTCCCTTCCCAAAATCTTTTTGAAATATTTTTATTTATTTATTTGATTTAAATGGTAATTTTTAAAATTTTTTATAAATAATTATTTAGTTATTTATTATGGTAGATGACCTTAGCCATGGTTGAGTTTTGAAGTACCAGACGATTAGGAATTGTGGCACGGTTAGTACAGTGGCCTGCTTTGACTAGTGTATTAGCCCTGGTAGGGAAGGCCGAGCCATAGTGATGTCATAACTAGAAAAACCAGGCTAAGTTGCGACTTAACCCTTACCGAGGATTATTTATTTATTATTTATATTATTGAGTTTTAGGGAACCCGGTTGTACCGAACTAGTCCAGATTGACCCAAAACAAGTCCAAGCCCATGTAGTCATACGGTACGTCCAACGACATTCGTGTTGGTGTATTTTGGTATGATTGTGTTGTATTTCGTTCTAATGATCTATTGAATATTTTCTAAATATTCGTTAATTAAATATTATAAATATCGTTATTAGTGGATATTCAATAATATTTGTATAAATAGATCCTTGTACATTTTTAGGATTATTGGACGGTGCATAATGGTATATACACCATTGTTGGTTTGTTGAAATTCGTTATTATTGTTATTATTATTATTATTATTATTATTATTATTATTATTATTATTATTATCATTATTATATTATTGAGGTTATTATTAAATATTATTATTATTTGGTTATATGTGTGTGAATATATATATGTATATGTATATATATAGATATATATGTGCGTATATAGATATTATTTTGTTATATGTTTGTGAATATATATATGTATATATATATATAGGAATTTATATATGTGTATATATATATAGGTATATGTGTATGTGTATGTATATATAAATATATATATATTATACATTATACATGGGTGTCTGTATAGATGTATATAAATATGGGTGTGTATGTATGTATAAATTTATATTAATATATGTATGTAGGTGTATATATATAAATGTATATATGTATACATATATTTGTATATATAAATATATATATATATACTTTAGTTATTGCTAAAAGAAAAAGAAAACCGAAATCCCAGGCCCAGCCCGTGCGTTGAGGCCTAACCATTCCCAAGCCGAGCGGTTAAACCCCCAGACCCGAGCAAACGGCCGACCCCCCCTGTACTCGCGTAAATATATAATCGAGAGATCAGAAACGAAACCCTAGCTCTCCACTTTCCCTGACCTCGCGCCCCTCCCCCGCGTGCGCACGTGCGGCCTCCGCGCCACCGCCGTGACGGCCGGCCGCTGGCCGGAGGCGGCAGGCCGACATACGCCACGACAGCAACAGCAGCAGTTGCAGCAATGAGGGCAACTTCGCAACGCGATTTCTCCCTCCACACTCGTCCGTTTCACGAACGGATTTCTCTGGTATGGAGCCTACTTATACATGTTTGAATTCCTCTAACTAGCATGTATGTGGCTGCTCTAGATCGTCCAGCGAGTCAACCCAAAATTCGATAAAACTCTGTCCCAAAAACAGAGCACAGTCCAACCCCCGACCATGAATTGGAAGGCAGTTTTCCGTCGATCCTTCGAAGGTTTTAAGATTGTGTCTAAGCAATATTTTAGACAACCTGTAGAGGATGGAAACCCCACCAATAGTTTGATTTCTAAAGATTCATACAGTAAGATAAATTAGATTGAAATCGAAAAAAATACATGAAAAACTATTTTTCTGAAATCACGAAAACCCTCGACATGACGTGCGTCCCGCTATTTCGAGCGACGTGGTCGCGAACCGATAGCATCAAAAGGTGTGTATTGGCTTCGTGGACGTGTGGGCTTTGACGGAATTCAAATTGGTCGCGTGTGCGCGACGAATTTGATGTGTATCCGTCAAAATTCACCATATCGGCCTCTGTGCAAATTTCCTAATTAATTTATGCATGCTCATCAGATCGAGACAAAACTTGTGCCAATAGGACCGTATCATTTTTTTGGTCCTGTATGCCAAGTTGGTCCAATTCTGAGACAGTTGATCGGATCGCCGTTTTACGGGCCCTACGGTCCGACTCAACGGGTGATTTTGTGCACGGCCCATCGGAATCCAACTTTGGACATACGGTTGGGTTCGTATCAAAAAATTGAACCTGTTGACATGTAGTTTGATGACTTTAGAGACCATTGACCCTAGCACGCTTTTCGGTGCAAAGCGGGTCCAACGGCGGACATCGTTTTTGCCCGAAATTACCGTTTTGCTCCTGTGTCCAGAATCGGACTTAAGGACAGGCAATTCTAGCTAATTTGACTATTCTGAGAACATTGATAATATTTATTTCAGCTTTCAGAGACATTTGCGAAATTTGGACTTTATGGCGTACTAGTTGACGGTATCTTATTGGTTCTTCGTGCTACCTCCAGGCAAGTATACCTTGCCTCCCTCTATAGTTTATTTTCATGCTTATAGTACACCTGTTGTAGTATGTTATCTTTAGTTACCTTAGTTGTTATAGATTTATATGATATCGCATTTACCAGTTTATTGTCTTGCTTGTATATTAGTATTTTATGACTTGATAGTGTAGTTATACCAGGCTTGTTTACGTCATGGATCATGCTAGAGTTGTCCTTACCTGTGTCAAGACTGAGTTGTACTGTGTCTTCACCTATATCTTGACTGAGTTGTGTCTGCAAGTATGTGTGAGTGAACTGCTATTCCTTTGTCTTTCCCACAACCTGCGAGTCCACACACGGGGCAAGGGTTGTCCGTTTGCACCTTCGATTCCACACACGGGGCGAGGGTGGACTTGTCTTGAAACTGACCTGCGAGTCCACATTCGGGGCAAGGGTTGGTATTCCATTGATCTTCCAGCAGTTCATTTATGCATACTTGATCACGTATCCGTGTTCATAGCTACCTGTCAGTAGCCACATGTCAGTCTCATGTCTAGTTCCTGTTTATACCCTGGTTATATTATTGTATGATTAAACTGTTAGATAGGCATGTTTTATGTATCTTGCTAGTCCTCTGAGGACCTGATGATCTCTTCAAGTTTAACGACTGCATGGAGTTAGTTAGCAGAGCGGGATGGTAGAGGATTGCGATGTATGATTCAGGTATTTGCTTGTGATATTTCTTTATTATCCTCTCGTGCTTTATATTCCATACCATGATATACTTTGCTTATTTATAGACTCATATCATTCTTGGAGTCTAATCGAATAATATGCTAATGGGCTGCAGACCATGACCCATACTTGTTCATTCTTGTTTATATGATTCCTGTGGATTGGGATATAGTTTAGATTAGACATGATACCCTACTATGGACAGCTTATACGTACTCGAGTCGGGCAGGAGTCCGCTCGACACGTAGCTGGCTTGCTCACGAGCTCGCGTCCGAAAACTGGGTGCGGGTCATGACAAGTTTTTGTGGTGGCCCATGCAGGTCCGAGAATATTGTACCGGTTACGTAACTGTACTGGTACGAGCTTGCGACAATGACTAAATCTTAGAAATCTCAATGCACTATGTTTTGAAAATTCTTCTAAAAATTTCTCTACGTCCTTGAAAACTCCATATTTGCTCTCGATTATACTTCCTTGCTTTCCCGTACCATTGATTCTCGTCCCTTCCTATTTCGAGGTGACGAATGATCGTGCTGACTAGAATTTATCAGAAATTCTTAAGGTATAGTGTAATATTGCTTGATTGTTGGAATTTTTGGTTGCTTGATAGATATGAGGGTATTAGAGATACTATATGCTATAAATATCTATGGATAGTGATGTTAGCAACTAGTTGGATGTTACAAGATTTTAGTGACCGTATTTGGAGGAGTAGTGTGACCAAAGGGGGGTAGAAGTCCTCAAGTATTCGGAGTTATAAAGTGGCTATAGAGAGTTATAGAATATTTTTGAAAAATTAAATTTGAGGAGATTAAAATTAAGGTAGACTTTCTTTTTAAGGAATAGCTATGAATTAGAATTTCGATGACGAAATTATTTTTAAGGTGGGTAGATTTGTAGCTTCCCTTCCCGAAATCTTTTTGAAATATTTTTATTTATTTATTTGATTTAAATGGTGATTTTTAGATTTTTTATAAATAATTATTTATTTAATTATTACGGTAGATGACCTTAGCCATGGTTGAGTTTTCAAGTACCAGACGATTAGGAATTATGGCACGGTTAGTGCAGTGGCGTGCTTTGACTAGTGTATTAGCCCTGGTAGGGAAGGCCGAGCCATAGTGATGTCCTAACTAGGAAAATTAGGCCAAGTTGCGACTTAACCCTTACCGAGGATTATTTATTTATTATTTATATTATTGAGTTTTAGGGAACCCGGTTGTACCGAACTAGTCCAGATTGACCCAAACAAGTCCAAGCCCATGTAGTCATACGGTACGTCCAACGACATTCGTGTTGGTATATTTTGGTATGATTGTGTTGTATTTCGTTCTAATGATCTATTGAATATTTTCTAAATATTTGTTAATTAAATATTATAAATATCGTTATTAGTGGATATTCAATAATATTTGTATAAATAGATCCTTGTACATTTTTTGGATTATTGGACGGTACATAATGGTATATACACCATTGTTGGTTTGTTGAAATTCGTTATTATTACTATCATTATTATATTATTGAGGTTATTATTAAATATTATTATTAGTTGGTTATATGTGTGTGAATATATATATGTATATGTATATATATAGATATATATGTGCGTATATATATATTATTTTGTTATATGTTTGTGAATATATATATGTATATATATAGGAATTTATATATGTGTGTGTGTGTGTGTATATATATATATATAAATATATATATATATATATATATATATATATATATATATATATTATATTTATATATATATATATATATAAGATATATATATATAATATATATATATATATATATATATATATAGGTATTGTGTATGTGTATGTATATATATATATATAATATATATTATATTATTATATATAATATATATATATATATATATATATATAGATATAATATTTTTTTTTTTTATTTTTTTAATATATATAGGAAAATGTACCTAAGGTCGACCTTAGGTAAGTTACCTAAGGTCGACTATTTTCTCACTTTACAACATTTTTTCTTGAATTTTTTTATGGGATTCATCTACACCTTATTGATTTGCAACATACCAAATTTCAAGTGATTATAATATTGTTATGCCCCTATATCCCTTGCAAAATCGACGGTCAAAACTTTGGCTACACCGCGATTTGCAAGGGATAGATAGGGGGCCTAAACAATTTTTTTTTTTTGAAATTGGTATGTTGCCAATCAATAAGGTGTAGATGAATCCATAAAAAAAAATTCAAGAAAAAATGTTGTAAAGTGAGGAAAATGAGGTCGACCTTAGGTAACTTACCTAAGGTCGACCTTAGGTACATTTCCTCATTTATATATATATATATTATATATATATTATATATATTATATAATATATATATATATAATATATATAAAATACACTATATAATATAATATATATATATATATCTTTAATATATATATAATATATATATATATATATATATAATATATATATATATATATAATAAAAAAAAAAAAAAATATATAGATATATATATATATATTAAATATATATTTATATATATATATATATATATATATATATATATATATATATATTTATATATATAATATATATATAAAAAATATACAATATAAATTAAATATATATATATATATATATATTATATATATATATATATATATATATATTTTTTTTTTTTTATTATTATAAATATATTATCTATATATATATATATATATATTATATATATTATAATTATATTATATATATATATATATATATATATATATATTATACATTATACATGGGTGTATGTATACAAGTATATAAATATGTGTGTGTATGTATGTATGTATAAATGTATAAATATATGTATATAGGTGTAATATATAATGTATATGTATACATAATATATTTTTTTTTATGTATACGTAATATATATATATATATATATATATATATATATATATATATATAATATATATATATATATTATATACATTATAAATAAAAAAAATAATATATATATATATAATATATCTATATATATATATATATATATATATATATATATATATATATATATATATATATATATATGATATGATACATATATTTGTATATATAATATATATATATATATATAAAAAATATATATATATATATATATATATATATATATATATATATATATATATATATAGATATATATATATTATATATAATATATATACTTTAGTTATTGCTAAAAGAAAAGAAAAAAGAAAAAGAAAAAGAAAAAGAAAAAGAAAAAAAAAAAGAAAAAAAAAAACCGAAATCCCAGGCCCAGCCCGTGCGCTGAGGTCCAACCATTCCCAAGCCGAGCGGTTAAACCCCCAGACCCGAGCAAACGGCCGACCCCCCTGTACTCGCGTAAATATATAATCGAGAGATCGGAAACGAAACCCTAGCTCTCCACTTTCCCTGACCTCGCGCCCCTCCCTCGCGTGCGCGCGTGCGGCCTCCGTGCCACCGCCGTGACGGCCGGCCGCTGGCCGGAGGCGGCAGGCCGACAGACGCCACGGCAGTAACAGCAGCAGTTGCAGTAATGAGGGCAACTTCGCGATGCGATTTCTTCCTCCACACTCGTCCGTTTCACGAACGGATTTCTCTGGTATGGAGCCTACTTATACATCTTTGAATTCCTCTAACTAGCATGTATGTGCTGCTCTAGATCGTCCAGCGAGTCAACCCAAAATTCGATGAAACTCTGTCCCAAAAACAGAGCACAGTCCAACCCCCGACCATGAATTGGAAGGCGATTTTCCGTCGATCCTTCGAAGGTTTTAAGATTGTGTCTAAGCAATGTTTTAGAAAACCTATAGAGGATGGAAACCCCACCAATAGTTTGATTTCTAATGATTCATACAGTAAGATAAATTAGATTAAAATCGAGAAAAATACATGAAAAAATATTTTTCTGAAATCACGAAAACCCTCGATACGACATGCGTCCCGCCATTTCGGGCGACGTGGTCGCGAACGGAAAGCATCAAAAGGTGCGTATCGGCTTCGTGGACGTGTGGGATTTGACGGAATTTAAATTGGCCGCGTGTGCGCGACGAATTTGATGCGTATCCGTCAAAATTCACCGTATCGGCCTCTGTACAAATTTCTTAATTACTTTGTGCACGCTCGTCAGATCGAGACAAAACTTGCGCCAACAGGACCGTATCATTTTTCTGGTCCTGTATGCCAAGTTTGGTCCAATTTTGAGACAGTTGATCGGATCGCCGTTTTACGGGTCCTATGGTCCGACTCAACGGGTGATTTTGTGCACGGCCCGTCGAAATTCAACTTTGGATATACGGTTGGATTCGTATCAGAAAATCGGACCTTTTGACATATAGGTTGACGACTTTAGAGACTATTGACTCTAGCACGCTTTTCGGTACAAAGCGGGTCCAACGGCGAACATCGTTTTTGCCCAAAATTACCGTTTTGCCCCTGTGTCCAGAATCGGACTTAAGGATAGGCGATTCTAGCTAATTTGACTATTCTAAGAACATTGGTAATATTTATTTCAGCTTTCGGAGGCATTTGTGAATTTTGGACTTTATGGCGTACCAATTGACGGTATCTTATTGGTTCTTCGTGCTACCTCCAGGCAAGTATACCTTGCCTCCCTCAACAGTTTATTTCATACTTATAGTAAACCTGTTGTAGTATGTTATCTTTAGTTACCTTAGTAGTTATAGATTTATGTGATGCCGCGTTTACCAGTTTATTGTCTTGCTTGTATATCAGTATTTCATGACTTGATAGTGTAGTTATACCAGGCTTGTTTACGTCATGGATCATGCTAGAGTTGTCCTTACCTGTGTCATGACCGAGTTGTATCGTGTCTTTACCTGTATCTTGACTGAGTCATGTCTGCAAGTATGTGTGAGTGAACTGTTATTCATTTGTCTTTCCCACAACCTGCGAGTCCACACACGGGGCGAGGGTTGTCCTTCTGCACCTGCAAGTCCACACACGGGGCGAGGGTGACTTGTCTTGAAACTGACTTGCAAGTCCATATTCGAGGTGAGGGTTGGTATTCCATTGATCTTCCAGCAGTTCATTTATGTATACTTGATCCCGTATCCGTGTTCATAGCTACTTGTCAGTAGCCACATGTTAGTCTCATGTCTAGTTCCTGTTTATACCCTGGTTATATTATTGCAAGATAGCCACATGTTAGTCTCATGTCAGTAGCCACATGTTAGTCTCATGTCTAGTCTCATGTCTAGTTCCTGTTTATACCCTGGTTATAGTATTTGCTTGTGATATTTCTTTATTATCCTCTCGTGCTTTATATTCCATACCATGATATACTTTGCTTATTTATAGACTTATATCATTCTTGGAGTCTAATCGAACAATATGCTAATGGACTGCAGACCATGACCCATACTTGTTCATTCTTGTTTATATGATTCCTGTGGATTGAGATATAGTTTAGATTAGACATGATACCCTACTCTGGACAGCTTATACGTACTCGAGTCGGACTAGAGTCCGCTCGACACGTGGCTGTCTTGCTCATGAGCTCGCGTCCGAAAATCGGGTGCGGGTCGTGACATTTATCGACTTTGGATATTTTAGTGTACATTGTGTTGGTATCTCATCATATGTTGGTTGTAGAATTTTACTCTTGTTTGCATTGATACATATGTATATTATGAAGTTGCGGTGTTGAGTGTTCCACCGAAGGGGTCGGCGAACCCAGGAAGAAAATGTGTTTGTGGTTTTTTTTTGTTATTTATTGAACTACAGGTAGAAAATGTGATTCTGTAGACATTCTATAATTTATTATTTTTTATTTTTTTGTAATTTAGCGACATTTAACAACGTTTAGCGTCCCAGTTTCTCTCGTCTACAGAGTTGGTGAACGTCGGTACCAACTAGCATACGTCGCTAAATTCACAAACGTTGACCGACGTTTGAGACGTCGCCATTTTTTTGACGTGGCATCGGTGAACGTCGGTCAATTACCGACGTTTATTGACGTCGGTAAGCGTCGGTAATGGCAACGATTACCGACATTTTGCCTGTTAGCGACATGGCTTTCCGCAACAATAGAAAAACGTCGCTAAAAACGTTGATAAATACGATTAGCGACATTTTTTGTCATTTTAGCGACGTGTTCTGGCGTCGCTAATATGACTTATTCTGATAGTGACTCTGCACCGCATCGATTTGTGTACATACGTCGACTTGTGTGCCGTATTAAATTGTGTGCTTCCTTGAATCTTGTACCATCTCGATTTGCGTGCACGCTTCGATTTGTGTGTCGTATTGATTTGTGCACCATCTCGATATTCGTGATTCCTCGATCTATGTACATATCTCGATTTACGTGCACATTATGTTTCTCGTTCATCTCAATTTTTGTGTCATCTCGATTCTTGTGTACATCTTGATTTACGTGTACGTTTTGGTTTACGTGTCGGTATCGATCTGCATGCCTCAGTTTCCGTGCCAACTCCTGCACTGCTTGCGGGACCTATACGGAATATCATCCTGCCATCTCTTGTGATTACTCCCTTATTTATTATTTAATGCTAATGATTGTTTATTATGTGTTTCGAGGACATCGATGGACGTGCTAGCTTGGACCATGATCGTCGAAGACTTGCTTACCTAGCCAAGCCCTCTAGGCAAGTACCCATTGCTTATCGATGTCTCTTGGCTTCTCTCCTGGATTTTATTATATTTTAATTAATTGTAAATGTATAACCATGAGTAGTGTAGCATAGTAGAAGAACTGCCACGATGATAACTCAGGATAGCTTGGTTCGATACCGGGTTAGGTCGTATCGGACAACTCGGACGGGTCATCCACACCTCCAAGGACACGAGAACGACTCACGAGCATGGATTGTCGCCATATGCCCCGTGTCCGACTCGCGGTCGGGTAACAGATTTGGCTAGCTATGTCTGTGACTCTGCTTGTGGCTTGGATTATGACTATGGGTCTGTGATGCGCCCTGCATGGTGATTCTTGTTGCATGTGTTGGCATGGCGCCCAGTACTCATCGTAGTGCTGTTGGAGGCTGAGACTTAGTATTCTCGACTATGGTTTGGTTTCCAGTACGCATTGTAGTACTGCTGGAAGCTGAGACTTAGTGTTCTCAGCTTGCGATTCTGCGGCGGGTTGCGTCGAGTGGATTTAGCCCCAATTTGCTGGGTGCTCCCGTCCAGAATACAAAGGAGACTCTGTCGAATTTTTCCAGAATTCCCGGTCGGAAATTTGGTTCAAAGATTTGGGCAGAACCGTTCCTTTGGTTGCTGAACCGGACTCATGCATGTCTATTGTAGTATAGTATTACCTGATCTCAATACCTGCTAGGTAGACTCATGACTATATTAGTCGCCTAGTTACTTAACATGTCTTGTCCGTCGGATAGTGTAAGGAGAGATTCCACTCGGGAGACGATCTGCAACCCTGGTCCTTGTTTGGTTTAAGGGTTATGGATCTGCTTCAGAGCGGTTCATGCAATCCTTACCATTTTTCGGCGGCATAATTAATAGACTATTATCCTTTGACCATTCTTTCTAGGAGTTATCCTAGTCTAGCCAGCTAGGGCTGATAGTTATCTTATGTATCAGGATTTGTGATTTTTGGATATATCTGAGGATTAAGTATTATGGAGAGTATGGTCTCGAGATATTGATTGATAAACTCACGTAGATTATTGGATAGTGTTCTTTTGATGATGTTCTAATTTGATCAGATATGACTATGTGGATTCCTGGATTTTGATGATTGTGCGAATATTTCACGAAACGAGAAGAATATCGAGGGTATGATTATATAATTTTTACTCGACTTTCCTAGAGCCCAGAACCTGGTTTGATTGCTATATCTTGGTAGTTGAGAGACTTGTTTTCTGATAGCTTGTGATCATTGATTCAGAGGATTCTTGTGAGCCAGAGGACCTAGCATTGATTCTAGTGATTGGCTTAGTATCTGGTGATTGTCTTTCTTGGTATGATATTTATTCATCGTAGATGGAATACTCCTGATAGATTGATTCGGAGGATGGACCGACTTGATTATTTGAGCTGTAGGCTCCTATGCATACTTGAAATGATATTTTAGTAGAGATTCTGACCATGTACTTGACCGATATCCATGCTATGATATGGGCAGATGACTTCTTGTGACTGATAGGTTTGTCTTTGTTACTGACATGACTACTTGTATCCGTGCTATAAGTCCAGTTTACCCCTTATGGTACTAGCCCTGACTTGTACTGAGGTGCTCCTTAGCAGCGACACTTTGAGGTATTATTCCCTTGATTACATGGCACTGAGGTGCTCCTTGGCAACGGCACTTTGAGGTGTTATCCCCATGATTATATCTATGATTACCTGCATGGGTATCTGGTAGTTGGCCTATAGTTTTAGCGTGGTCAGGATTACCTACTTGATTATTGCATAACACTAAGGTTGGATCACAACTGGGACTATAGGTGCCGAGGTTGTTTCTTACTTAGCACTCGTACTAAGGTACGACATCTAGGAGGATGATCATGTGACCACGGCATGTGATTCTGGATAAATGTATAGATAATCTAGGTAACTTAAACTGGTAGAAACATTGAGAGGGAACAGAATCCCGAGATCGGTGATGACATGCATAGCCCGGTGGTCTTACGAGGGACCGGTGCTTATCCAGTACCAGTTATACTTGGCCCCGCTAGCCCTACTGGGACGTTACGATCTGAGGATTTTCTATACTTGCATTGTTGGGGTAACCCAACCTCCACCTAGACAGCCGTAGACATTTGAGTGGCCGCTTATTCATATAAATTGTATGGCTTGCTGCTTGCTAAGCTGGCTGGCCCGTAATGCTGCCTCGGCACGGTAATTTATTCCCTTGTTCTTGTTTGATATAGGGGTGGATTACTGTTCCGATGACAGGCTACGAGTTCCGGTTGGCGATGTAGGTATTATTGGATGTTAGGGAGATTGTGTTAATTATTGGTTATTTAGCTACATTAGTTGTGGATTGTTATCGTGCGTTGGTACCGCACGATCCTTACCCTCTTTTACTGTTCATATATGTTATTCCTGTCATATTTTATCCTGCCAGCTTTTCTTCACCCGTCCTTAAGCCTTCCTTTCTGGTACTTGCTACAGTTGGCCTGACCAACCCTGGATTGTTCCTAGATTGCCTGTGACCGACCCTGTGGATCTTCTAGACTTGACTTGGAGGATGTGCTTCAGTTCCCGACCTTGTTAGGAACTGTGGAAAGGTATACTCATCTACATCATTATCCGGTATTGTAGATTTTTTATTATCATATGAGTATTTCCGCTTCTCTATGATTATCTCTCTTGTAGTTATTTTATTGTTATTGCCTGTAGATATGAGATCAGAATTAGGCCATAGATTGATTGCATGCTAGGATACCCAGCAAGATTGACAGCCGTCATCACCGTATAATGTCTTCGTACCTTATACGGTGTAGCTGGCCGACGTCCGTCCCCATATTTCGGTACTGGGGCGTAAAACTCATGTCCGGCCATTATGATGGGCTAGGGTCTAGCTAAGTCACAAAGGCCCAACTCCTCTTCCTATGTTGTAAAAACAAGCCCTTAAGCTAAAGGCCCAAACTAGCTCCTTAATTCAAATCTCCAAATGGTTTTTAAGTCATTCCTAGCTAGATTAGAGTCTAATTACTAACCCAAATATGTTAGCTAGATCTTCATGGTCATGGTTAGTCTCTAGGCTAAGTTGTTCTAAGGTTTCACTAGCAAGGCCAAAATCACATTACACCAAATTAAATAATATTAAAATAATCAAAAATTTATAATTACCAAAATACCCTTATTCTAGAAAGTGGTAGTGACAAAGAGACTTGTGCTAAACATACATACACACAAAAATACTGAAAATATGACATGTTAAAGACAAATCGGTAAGAAGTAACCATTTCAAAATATTAAGGACGGAGAGTCAAAACACAATAACTCAAAGAAAAACTAAAACTTAAGCTCATATGGACTAGAGTGGTATGCATGCTTCATATATAAAGACTATAAAGAGCATACATAGATAAATGTGTCACACCATTAGAAAATAGAAAATGAGTAAAAGACTATATAGTGTAAAGTAAACATTTAAGCTAAACAACTAGTCATGCTAAAATTATATCTCACATGTTTTAAATTATAAACAATTAAAAGATATCAATGAGAGCTAATATCAAAACATTAATAAGAACATGCTAACTTCTATAAATAAAACCACTTAAGAAAAATTATTTAGCATATTACCGAAGTGGTTCTAGTGACCACACTTATGTTGGTGCAATTGCTTGAAAGATGACCTTTGTAGCTTTGCAATCACAAACGTGTTCCATAGTTCTACTTGATATAAGAAGCTTCACCTGCACCAAGAGGTAAAGACTTAGGTATCCAAAACTTGGATCCACATTTGTTAGTCTTAGGAACCCATTTGCATACGTTCATATCAATAACTTTCCTAGTCTGACAATGACTAAAATTTTGTTCATTCATACCGCAATAATGACAGAAAGTATTAACATTGGTGCTATGGGCAGCAGTATGAGAACGTGCAGTGGTGTGATATGATGTACGTGGATAATTGTAATAGAAGGCATGGTTATGTGAAGCTTTATCTTTGCTTGCTTCATTTATAAAAGATCTATCGCATATGACTTTGTGATGTGTCACGTGTCTTGTGTTAGTCTGAGTCGTAGGTGGTACTACCTATTTTCCTGGTCTAATCTCCAACTTTTTAGAGATTGTGTAAGCCTCATTATACTTAGCAGTTAATGAGTCTATTCTTTGTGTAGCACTGCTATATTTCTTTTCTTTTATTGCTTCATAAGCTTTATTGAGTTTTGCATACTCTTGCGTCATCTTATTAATGCATTCTTGAGCATCATGCAGATTCAGCTTAATCGTGGATAGCTTATATGTGTTACTAGCAGTAGTAGTGTCTCTAATCTCATTAAACAGAGAGGACAAACTTTTATTATCCAGCTGATATATCTTAATCTCTTTTCGAGACTTCTTATACTTATATAATACTTTCTTGTGTTCTTCTAATAGATCACTGAAAGCGTCAGATAACTCATCATAAGTAAATTCACTCTTTTCATAAAGAAGATTATTTTGTACCTCGTTAGATAATGCCATTGCACATATATTTGTAGCTAGACGAGGTCTCTCTTCTTCTTCGGAATCGTTAGCTTCACTTTCACACCATATGCTCGTGGTAGCATACTTATGAGACGATGATCTTCCTTCGTTTGATCATTCGTAGAGATTCTCTCTCTAATAGTAGTAGGGCAATATATATACCATGATGTGGCCTGATCTTCTGCAGTTGTGGCATACAATCTCTTCTTCATACAAGGGATTGTGTTGTACCTTAAATCCATTTGCCATCATGCACACATTTGCATCATTATGAAGACTATCCTCCTCTCTGGAGTCACTAGCTTTGCTTTCGTACCTGCACTCATAAGTAGCTTCAAGAAGTTTCTAAATTTTATGAGATGTTGTGCAAGTAGTAATAAGATTGAATACATTTATGTCTATAGTACAATAAAAAGCATGCATTGCTTTTGTATCAAGTCTAGCTAACTTCTTCTCTTCATCCATGTAACTATAATAAGACTTGTTAATTATAGAGGAAGTGAGAATAGAGGTGATAGTAGGCTTTTTGTAGCAACTGATAACAATTGACTAAAGGTCAAAATCTAGAGACTTCAGGTAGAAGCTCATTCGTGTTTTCCAGTACACGTAGTTTGTTCCATCAAATAATGGAGGTCTATTTGTGGACTGCCCTTCACCTGTGAGCATTAATTTCACAGCTGCCATATATATACTCTCTAGAGTGTTATATATCAGTATAACCTGCTCTGATACCAATTATAGGAGCAATTGGTATGAGCAATAATATATATATAAAAAAAACCCGATCTGATGCCAAGTGTAGGACCGTTGAGCAACTCTAGAGGGGGAGTGAATAGTATGTGTACGTGCAACAGAATAAATATTAAAATTTTAAAAACTATTTATGGCAGTAATCAAAATGATATAAAGCAGGCAGTATATAAGTAAATGCGTAAAGTAAATGAGTTCAGAAGAGCAAAAACAAACACCAAAGTTTACACTGGTTTTCCTCTGAGAGGACTAGTCCATTCTCGAGAACTCTTGCTCGATGTTTAATCTACTATTTAAAATAGCAGTTACACTACGTGCTTTAATCCGGAGAGCACGTCGACTTCTTACAACCTTGTACTTTTATCCGAAGGGGACGACGACTTCAACCACGAGCTTTTATACGAAGGACTCGCGACTTCACAACAACAAGTGTAGAGACAACACTTTGAAATCCAAGCTTTTTACAACTCGATCCAACTTCTAAATCAAGATCGCACTAGCATATAGTTGGCTGTGGGTTGTAAACTCGGTAGAAAGAAAGGTTAAGGCTCAGGTAGTGTCATGCCCCGATTCGGGAAATCTTTCGTCCTCGCTTCGATTCGCGCCGAATTGTTCGTCCTCGCTATGGCGTGATGTCGTACAAGTCTGGTGTTGCACTTGTACAAGGCAAGAACGTGCACTGATATGTCATTTAGAAACATTTGAAACCCAGCCACATTTTAGAAACATTCAGGACATAATATAGAAAGAAGAAATACTCATTTTATTGATAATTGTAGTCAGAATACAACTTTTCTCGATAGTATTTGAAATGCCTTTTCGGCTACATTGATTCATAAAAAGAAGTACAATTGATAGGCTGCCATGAAATAACTTCTTGTTTCATACATCATGCCCCTTTAGTACTTTGAAATATAAGTAGCCATCTTTGAAAACTCTGCAATACTTTGTGCGTCTTTAGGGAAAATAACTTGAAAGAAAACAGCAGTTCAGAAAGCTTTAATTGCGATGTGCGTCCGAGCCTTCTCCAATACATGTGGATGAGGGGTCAGCACATTATAACAATGCGCTGGTGAGCCCCGTTGGCCCACTCAGCTAAACCAATATTTTATTAATGACAAGCATTTTAAATCATGAACTTATTAGGAACAGGCGACATTCAGAGAAAATCATAATTCAAATAATATGGTATTTCATGAAACCATGTTTACTTTACTATCGGCCGAATCCAGCTTTCGTGTATAAGATACAGGATAATATTAATATACTTACCGCCCCTGCATAAAATGATCATTAGCATGCATCCTGACTACATAGCCACTGGTGTTGTTAAACCATATTGACTTGCCATATAGGACTTCAAGGGTATGCGATGCACCATTCCTTCGGATTGCAAGTCTGAATGAATGTCCCGATACCAATCGTTCTACCAAAGCACGCTTTATTTCCTCCTAGGCCGAATCGGTCCCCGTGCCCCGGTACCGTTCAAGGAAATAATACCTTGTATATAAGTTGTCCATGACAATAGGAATGCGTGTCTGACTTAATAAGCATTGTGTGCATAGAATATTAAGTACTAGGCAACATGTTCATTCTTAATATTTTATATCTCATCATCATAGGCATCAATTCATCTCAATTCAATGTTCAAGGGACAAGCACAATCTTAATGTTATTAACAGTGTAATCAATTCTTTCAATGTTCAATCTCTAGCTTCTTAGTGGTATTGACTTGTGGCATTAGCAACTTGATATCGATCAACGGATGTTGTAAGACAATTATTTAGTTGGCATAAAGGAATAGCGAGAGGGACAATACCACCATAGAGATCCACACTCACCAATTAGAGAATCATAGAGAGAGAGAGGAACACTTGCACGCTTAGCCTTTCGTCACGCGTCAGTCTGCAATGGCACCAAAAGTTTGATTAATACTCCATCTCGTTATGTTCTCTTCTCTCAGAATTCTCAAGAATGAATGCTATGCAAATCGATGAAAACGGACAAGAATCAAATCATCGAAAATCATTCAGAAAAGCATTCATCAAAACTAAGCAACAAAACTAGCAGCAAAACATCCAGAGAAAACTCTTGGACGTATTTCAAGAGAAACCAATCCATTAGTTGGAAAGGTTCTTATGCACTTGTTCGTGATCGATTCGGTGCCAATGGTAAGTTTCCCCAATACTCGGTTTCGACCGAGTTAGCCAAGCAACAAGCCTTACATAGTGAACCGCTAGGAGTGGGGCACTACATAATATACCACTAAGAAAAAGTTTCGTCCTCGAAACTTAAAGCAAAAGTCCTACCTCAAAATTTTCAAACAACGAGGGGTATTTCACCCGCATCTCCTCTTCTAGTTCCCACGTCGACTCCTCGACAGCATGGTTCCGCCATAGCACGTTGACCAAGGATACTGTCCGATTCCCCAAAACTTTCTCTTTTTTGTCCAAAATCTGAACAAGCTCTTCAGTGTAGGATAGGTCAGCGCTCAGCTGCAACTGATCAAAGTTCACTACGTGACTTGGGTCATGCATATACTTTCGTAGTTGGGATATATGGAAGATATCGTGTACATCAGCCAGAGACGGAGGTAGTGCAAGTCGATAAGCCACTGAGGCTACCTTCTCCAAATCTCGAAGGGTCCAACGAATCTCGGGCTTAGCTTTCCTTTCATCCCAAACTGCATCACACCTCTCATGGGTGTGACCTTCAAGAAGACATGATCACCCTTCGTGAATTCCAAAGGTCGTCGATGTACATCAGCATAACTCTTCTGTCGACTTTGAGCAACTCTAAGTCTTTTTTGAATTAAGCGAACCCTCTCGATGGCCTGTTCCACAAGTTCTGGTCCGAGCACTTGCCATTCACCGACTTCATCCCAGCATATCGGTGATCGACATTTTCGTCCATACAAGGTTTCGTACGGGGCCATCTGGATACTTGCCTGATAACTATTGTTATAGGCAAATTCTGCCAATGCGAGATGTGTATCCCAATTTGTCTTCGAATCGAGCACGCACAATCTCAACATATCTTCAAGAATCTGATTTACTCTCTTTGTCTGACCATCAGTCTACGGATGGTATGCCGTACCGAAATTCAACTTTATGCCCAATGCTGAGTGCAGACTTATCCAAAATTGTGACAAGCATCTCCCATCTCTATTCGACACTATAGAAGCTGGTACCCCATGTAATCGGACAATTTCATTTATGTAGATCTGAGCCAACCGTTCTACGCCCCACATAACTTTTATTGGAATGAAATTAGCCAACTTGGTTAATCTATCCACAATAACCCAAATCGTATCATTTCCCTTCTGAGTTCTTGGCAAACCGACTATAAAGTCCATACAGATATTATCCTACTTCCACAGTGGAATAGCCAAATTTTGTAGTTCTCCACCTGGCCATTGACGTTCGGCCTTCACACGCTGACAAGCTAAGCATTGTGACACAAATAGAGCCACATCTTTCTTCATACCATGCTACCAAAATGTTGAGCGCAGATCCTTGTACATTTTCGTGCTTCCCGGATGCAAGAAATACTTCGCAAAATGAGCCTCGGTCAGTATTTCCTTTCTAAGCTCATCATTCTTAGGAACGCACAATCTTCCCTTGACACGAATAGTGTCATCTTCAATTGTAAAATCGGACTCCTTTCCTGCTAGAATCAACTCGCATATCTTCTGCAGAAATGGATCGTCCTTCTGAGCAATCTTAATCCTTCCCCGAAGACTCGGCTCAAGCTGCAACTGAGCCAACTGTACATTTTGTGGACGGATTTTGAACTCGATACCCATCTCTTTAAGATATCGTAGTACCTCCTTTGCTATTGCTAGTGACCCAACAAATTTTTGACTCAAGGTATCAGCTACCACGTTTCCCTTACCCAGCATGTAAGAAATTGTCAAATCATAATCTTTGATCAATTTTAACCAATGTCGCTGCCTCAAATTCAATTCCTTTTGCGTGAATATGTACTTTAGGCTTTTGTGATCCGTAAAGATCTTGCAGGACACACCATAGAGATAGTGTCACGACCCGCACCCACTTTTTGGGATACGAGTACGTGTCCAAACCCAGCCTACGCCATGGTATCGACGGTAGTATGCTGTCTAGCCCGCAATAAATAAAGTGCTCATAAATACTAACTGCTCATTCACAACAACTAAATCAACTTTACAAAATATAGAAGTTTTACATTTGAAGAAGAATGTAAGCTTTTACATTTATAGAAAACTATCACACAACTAACTAGTCTTCTATGGTTTAGCCTTCGAGTCTCTATCTCCCCCTCGTATGGTCCATAGCGCAAGAGTAGGCACGTCAACCGTCACCTATAACAACGATCCAGTCAGGAAATGAGCAGAGTACAACCATATTGCAATTAATGTTGTTAGTCCAAAATAAGTTAGAACAAGCGAGAAGCCATAAAGGTAAAGAATATATAAAGAACTAGCAAGACAAGAACTATCAGGATATGAACTAGCACTAGCAAGATATGAACTGGCAAGATGTGAACTTAACAAGATAATAGACTAGGTAAAGAAAAAGATAGGAACCACTATGTGTGTATGAAATACCTTCTAATACGTGAACGGCTGGGCTAATATGGCACATCATACGATGGCTATCATTCAGTAATTGGTACGGCTAACTCATACGTGGGTGTGTATGACTTAGCTATCATTCGGTAACTGTAATTGGGTTTGTTCACGTATTTACCGAGTATTTCCCCTTCCCGACTCTCTAACAATCAATAACGGTCAATGATACACTAAGAAGGATACGATAACTATAGTGTCACAATCGTGTCTCAATGGAATATCAAGCAATGACTCAACGGGATATCAAACAAAAAAACTATAGAGTAAACATTATAATGAACTAAAACATAAATGCAATACTGTACTTGCCTAAAGCCTTGCACAATCTGTAGCCACAAGTAGAGGATGAGGGGATGCTGATCTAAAAGCTGTCAACCTATAACACATATCGTACCACGAACCGTGCACGAAAACCACAAATCAATTCTAATGTTCTAATTCTAAATTTATAGAATAGTGGCTAGTTGGGTTACTAATCTAATAATAATTAATTCTAAAATAATTCACTTAAAAACCTAATTTAACCTAATAATAATCTTAATATAATCTAAACATGTAAGTTTGGCCATCAAAAGTCATGTTTCTCAATTTTGAAAACCATGGCACGCAAATTGAGACGTACCGTTAACTTTTTTGTCAAACGCTATGAACTCTAGATTTTGAAAGTGCACCTTGGTAGATTTCAGCGTCACAAGTGCGTTAGAATTAATCGTGCACAAAATCACGTTTTGGTCAAAGATATCGCCGTTATGGCTAATCGTGACCAAAA
>JANAVB010043931.1:0-25207 GCA_029216955.1 Iris pallida | reverse complement strand
TATTCTCATGAAGAAGATGGGTTTGACTTTCAAAAGGCAGAAGGTTTGAACCATGATAAAGGAAGTCTTGCTTTACAAATTCAAATCAGAATTCTACCGCTGGATGGGTTCTGAAATTCCTCACAAGAAGAAGGCTAAAGGAAGAAAGACTAAATCCTGTAATATGGTACTTTCTTCTCCTGAGTCTGAAGAAGAAACTTTTGCTGGCACAAGATCTGGAAAAGTGTACCAAAAGACTATGAGGGATCCTCCAAAGAAGCAGAGATGTAGGGAACACTACCGGTTCAATCTTCTTCAGTTCCTGCTAAACCGTCTATGGTTGAAAAGGGAAACAGGAAGCAGTGCGCTTGATATCCCATTGAAGTCTGCTTCCAGTCAGGGGGTGACAATGAGCCTTACAAATTCGATATTCTAGCTCAGTTAGCCAATACTGGCTAGATTGTCTATATTTGAACTACTTCGCCTCTCCAAAGAAAGCAGAGAGACGTTGAGTGAAGCTTTACTTCAAGCAGATTCATGCTTAGCTCAACTCAAGTCTCCCGATAAAATGCCGGTGTCATGTCCACAATGTCATAGCGTGATGGAAGCAATTCCCAACATCTCTCACACAAGAGGATATGCTATTGAAACACAACAAGCATGATAGACCTCTGTGACACTGGATATATCGGATCCACTGAAATTGACAGGATTTACATTGATCCCGGGTCCTCAATTAGCATAATCTTCAGAGTATGCTAAGACCCCTGAGGATTCCTACTAGTGAACTGACTTACATAGTACCACCTTATTGGTTTTAAACTCTGGCAAGAGTAAGCCACTGGGAAGATTCGGTTACAGATGCAGATTGGTGATCTTCGATCCATGGTAACTTTCTATGTTATCAACTCGGATGTATCCTATAATATTTTTCTTGGAAGACCGTGGATTCATGAGCACAATATTGTGCCTTCAACTCTCCACCAATGCTTCAAATATGTGGATTCCCAAGGAGTTGTGAAAACTGAATTGCTGATATTAATCCTTTCAAGGGTGTCGAAGCCTACTTCTCTGATTCAAGGCTTTATAACAAGAGCATATGAAAGAGATATCAGACATAGCTGAAGAATCATCACCTGAGGATCAGTCTATTAATGAAGATCCACCAGAGGAACAACCCTTGAAGATCATGGTCAAGGGACGAACCCAATCTCAACTTGTCAATGATCAACCTTTGATAATCAAGGTTAAAGGAAGAACTCAAACTTCATCTGAGGAATCAATAAAAATTCCTGCTAAGAGCCAAGTTCAACCTCTCATGATCAAAGTCAAAGGGCGTACTTCTGGTACGAATGATCTAGAATCACCATTGATCGTCAATATTGGCAATTCTACGCAGAAGACGGATGATGGTCCACCGTTGACTAATCCGAAGCAGTAGCAACCAGACTGAAAATGATGTAAATATTGCTCATCTCTTTGATATCAATGAAGATTTCCTTTTCGAGTATATGGCTGTCAAATTTATTGAAAGAATGACTTTATCTTCTGATAATCGAAGTCATCAATATAAAGACAACATAGATTCCTCATACGATGAATCTAGACAGATATTCTCAGTCAATATGGTTCAAACCGATGATGAATCAGAGCCATTTGAGAATGATCCTTGGGCTCAACAGATGGATACTCAATGGAACTTCGTTTTGAACAGCGACAGCCACCAACAGAGGATGAGGTTATCCAGATCGATGTTGGAAATGAATACGCCCAAACCAATATTCATCAGTAAGAATCTTTCTGAAAATAAAAGGAAGAATTGACAAAACTTATCAAAGATTATATTGACATCTTTGCATGGAGTTATGAGGATATGCCAGGACTAGATCCTAAAGTTGCTACTCATAAACTTAATATTTTAGCCTAACGTCAAACCTGTAAAATAACAGCAACGGCACTTTAGACCAGATATGATGGATGCAATTGAAGCAGAAGTCAAAAAGCTGATCACTTGTCGGTTTCGTTCGTGAAGAACAACACCCTGATTGGGTGGCCAATATCAGTTCTGTTATGAAGAAGAACGGAAAAGTCCGAGTTTGTATAGATTAACGAGATCTTAATACAGCTTGTCCAAAGGACGAATTTCCACTTCCCATTATTGATGTCATGATAGACAATACATGCGGTTTTGAACGTATGTCTTTCATGGACGGATTCTCAGGATACAATCAGATCAAGATGCATCCAGAAGATGAGAAGCATACATCTTTTCGAACACCCCTTGGGGTTTTCTGCTATACGGTTATGCCGTTTGGTCTTAAAAACGCCGGTGCCACATATCAATGGGCTATGAGCAATATCTTTCAAGAACATCTACGAAAACAGTTGAATGCTACGTAGATGACATTGCTGTTAAAAGTCGGTCAAAGAATGATCACATTCAAGACTTGAAGACAGTTTTTGAATTAATGCGTCAACATCAATTGAAAATGAACCCTACTAAATCTTTCTTAGGGGTGTCCAGTGGCAAGTTTTTAGGATTTGTCATTACCTCTCAGGGTATCCATGTTGATCCTGATAAGGTTAAAGCAATTCTTGAAATGCGCCCTCCTCGTAATCTGAAAGAACTCCGTGGCTTCCAGGGCCATATTGCTTATATTAGAAGATTTATATCTAATCTTTCCGGGAGATGTCAACCTTTCTCCCGTCTATTAAAGAAAGGAGTATCTTTGTCTGGGATGAAGCATGTCAAAATGCCTTCAATGACATTAAACAATATCTTACAAACCCACCTGTTCTGGTACCTCCGGTGATAGGAAGACCATTTTTGCTGTACGTTCGAGCCTTGGATCATTCACTTGGCGCTCTTCTGGCACAAAAAAGCGATATGGGTCATGAACAAGCGATATATTATCTGAGCAGAACGATGGTAGGAGCTGAACACAGATATACTCCTGTAGAAAAGGAATGTCTAGCTTTGGTTTTTGCCGTCCAAAAGACAAGGCACTATGTCACTGGACAGACTATCCATGTCATCTCCAGAATAAATCCCATTCGGGTATTGATGAGGAAACCGAGCATTCTTAATTCCTAGGTTAGCTACCTGGGCAATGTTGCTCACTCCTTATGACATGGTCTATGTGCCTCAAAAATCAGTAAAGGGCCAAGCATTAGCTGATTTCTTAGCTGCTCACCCTGTACCTGAAACTTCGAAGTTATATGAAGACATTCCAGACGAAGTAGTGGATTGCAACATGGCTTTGAAAAATAACATATGGCAATTATATTTTGATGGAGCATCACGAGTGGGACCTAAAGGCAATATTGTCTCTGGGGTAGGAATTGTCTTGGTTTCTCCTGACAAAATGGTTATATACCGTGCCTATTCTCTTAATGAGCCGTGCTCTAACAATGTAGCTGAATATAATGCTCTATTGATTGGTCTCCAAGTAGCAAAATAATTGGATATCGGATTCCTAGAAGCTTATGGAGATTCACAATTGATCGTCAATCAAGTTAGAGGGACGTATGAAGTCAGAAATCCTGATCTCATCCCTTATCATCAGGTGGTAGTCGAGTTGGTCCTTTCATTCAAAGGATTCTTCATTGAATTTGTACCACGTTCTCAGAATGTAGAAGCTGATGCTCTTGCCAGCTTAGCTGCAGATTTGGCTGTCCCGATCCGAAGGCAAAATACAATTACCTTGTTAGATCGAGATTTGTTCTGTGTGAAGAGTAATCTGCATATCGAACAAAGTTATATTACAGAGGCAAGTTCCCAGCAGAAAGATTGGAGAACACCATTTATTGATTATGTAGTTCATGGAATTTTGCCTGAAGATCCTAAAGAAGCTGCATCAATTAAAAGACGATCATTTCGATTCTATTACGATCCGTCTTTACATATGCTATATCGGCGTTCATATGACAGACTCTTGCTGCGTTGTCTTTCAGAAAGCGAAGCCAAACAAACAGTGCGTGAGGCTCATGATGGTGTCTGTGGTGCCCATCAACCGGGTCCAAAGTTGCAAGATCGTATTCGAAGAATGGGGTATTATTGGCCCTCTATGATAGCATATGCTGTAGACTATGCCAGAAGATGTAAAGCATGCCAGATTCACGCAGACTTTATTCATCAACCTTCTGAATTTTACATCCTACAGCAGCCTCTTGGCCTTTCGAAGCTTGGGGTATGGACATTATTGGTCCTATTAACCCCCCTTCTGTCAAAGGACATCGGTTTATACTAGCTATAACCGATTACTTTTCAAAGTGGGCAGAAGCAGTTCCACTTGTTGAAGTAAAGACATCTAATGTAGTCAGCTTCATTAAACATCATGTCATTTATCGTTTCGGGATTCCTCGACGAATAATTCATGACAATGGACCACAATTTGCCAGCCAGGCATTTTATCGGTTCTGTGACAAGAACCGAATTCAAAATCTGGCTTCTACGGCTTATAATCCGGCTGCTAATGGTTTAGCTGAAGCCTTCAACAAAACGATCATCAAACTTCTCAAAAAGTTTGTCTCTTCTAATAAAAGAGATTGGAATGAGAAGCTTGGAGAATGTTTATGGGCATACCGAACAACAGTCCGGACTCCTACTGGTTTTACACCATTTTACTGGTTTATGGTTGCGAAGCTGTCCTCCCATTGGAAATCCAGATCCCTTCTCTCCGAATCGCTATTGCTAATGAGCTAACTACAGAGAATAATGATCGCTTACGCCTCCAAGAACTTGAAGGATTGGACGAGAAGCGTCTTCAAGCACAACAGCATATTGAGCTATATCAAGCCCGTATATCTCGAACTTTCAATCGTAAAGTCAAAGAGAGGGTATTCAAAATTGGCGAACTTGTGTTGGCTGTCCGAAGGCCAATGGTGATGACTCACAAGAGCAAAGGGAAGTTCCAAGCAAAATGGGAAGGCCCGTATGTGATTGAGTCCGTGTTCTCTAATGGTGCTTACCAGTTGTCAAAACCCAATGGAGATCTACTCATGCTGCCGATCAATGGCAAATTTCTCAAGAAATACTATGTATAAAAAGGAAAAAAAAAGAGACAGGACAAAAATAAAACTTCTTTTATTATTTTTATTCAAAATAAAAGATTAAGGACGAGGGCCACTCCCTTCCTTATTGAATACATAGTCAGCCAATGCAGAGAAGGCATCGTTTCCTGAAACCCATGAAAAATGGCAGACAGCCATCCTCAATGCTTCTTCTTCAGGAGTTTTCTCGGGCTCTACTAGGAAAGCAAGAATGTCCTGGGGCGACTTGGGCGTAGAAGAACTGTTGCCTACTTCAGTCGGGCTCGTCACTATTGGCTCAGCGGGGCATGTCTCAGTGACGTCCTCGATGTCCCTAGAGACTTCATTCTTTTGCTGTGCATCCTCAGAAGACATTCTTAATTGAGGAGTAGAAATGGGAATGAAAAGGTTACAGAGAGTTCTCGTCTATTTATAGAAGAGGATTATTAATGAACTGGTCTCTGAAATTGAAAACAACTTCTCATTTCCGAAAAAGACCCATTCGTTCATATTACTAGGTTCATCCATTTAATTATGGAATTGAATCGTTCTTTCTGTCCCCAAAAAAACACGCTGATTCATCCTCTGTTTCCAAGAAACACGCTGAAACCTCCACCACCTTGACATTTACGCTCATAACACCCGCCTTCCTAATCCCTAGCTACCAATGTTTGGTTAAGCCGACTCCTCATTTCCAGGGAAAGGGATTCTACACCCTCTATTTTATCGATTGATTAGAAGTTGGGATTTGCTATTTATCATGTTTCCATGACCTCTGAATAAATATTAAACCTACTTCCTTTTTCCTATCTATCACTTCTATTTTGGACCTCTGCATAGATATTAATCTAATTTTCTTTTGAGTTCATATATGCTATTATGTCCATATTACCTCTTATAGTATCATATACTCTAAAACAGAAAATAAGATTTTATTTATCTATCATGCCCATATTACATCCAGATAGATACAAATCATTGATCATAGAAGAATCATCATTTCCCATACCATCATAAAAGTCTATTACATTTCTTAGACTTTTCTTTACAATGGAAATCTATTATATCTTGGATTTTCATTCTATACACCAAACAATAAACCTAATAGAGATCTATTTCCTCTTTGATCTTCTTTGGCGGGTTCGTTGTTGGTGGCAATTCCTGACTGTCTGAGCCCCAGTGGTAACCGGAACAGCAGGAAACAAACTCTGGTCTTATCTCTCAGACGAGAGGAGAACCCCAGAGTAGGGCAGCCCGAAGGCGTGTTGCTGCCAATACAACTGGTGGATTAGGGGCAGCACCTCAAATGAGATAGGAACGTATCCAGCATTGGGATACGATTCCTAGTTCTGCCGTGAAAGGAACTCTACTACCCGATCCCTCGGGGTAGAGTTGACTCCACCGTCCAACTCTCCGTGTATAAAGGCTCTTCCTACCGACGGAGGAAGACCCTTCTATCTCACGAAGAGTTCTGAGTTGTTTGATTTGCGCGTCAAAAGCGCATGAGCTTCCTGATGTTGATGTCAGAAGAACGCTCTCCACAGCGTCGAAGTCACCAATGCCAGTTCTGAAAAAGCTCTTCAGCCAGGCTTCTGCAGAAAACAAAGAAGAAGAAGTGTCATCAAATGCGTATTGAACGCTAACTAAAGACAGATGGCAAGGCTTTTACGCCAGTGTTTCAGCAAGGCTTTTTACGCCAGTGCTTCATAAAGGCTTTCACGCCATTTGCTTCAGCAAGGCTTTTACGCTGGCGCTTCACAAAGGCTTTTACGCCAGTGATATAACAAGGGTTTTACGCCGGTACTTCACGAAGGCTTTTATGCCAGTGATATGACAAGGCTTTTTACGCCAGTGCTTCAGCACGGCTTTTACGCCAGTGCTTCAAACAAGGCTTTTACGCCAGTGCTTCAAACAAGGCTTTTACGCCAGTACTTTAGCAAGGCCTTACGCTCGTAAAATAGCCGTTTTCAAAAACAAGAAATTCGAAGACAGATATTTACTTACGGTCGAACTTGCCATTTGAGTCGAAAGGTTTGGCTCTAATGATGGTTGAATCTACGCCTAATGATCGGCCATGCAAAGGAACAACGTTGAAAAGCTCCGCCATCTCTTATTTGAAGAACAACATCGCAGAAAGCTATCTTCAGGAGGATGAGTACGAGAATACATGAAACATTCTCGGCTATTTATAAAGACTGAAGAAGTTATTAAGATGAGTCTATTTCGGGAGAAGATCTTTTTTAAAGGATCTTATAACCATAAGATAGACACCACGTGTTGGTTTGTTTCTTGGGAATCAACAATCACGGAAGCAGTCAACAGAAGTGCATAAACAAATGCGCGTTCATAGATGGGGTTAAAACATCAAATATTTTATTTATAAAGGATGGAAGCGGATCCCTACATATAAAAGTCGCAGTACACAGAATATTATTATTCTTTGGGTTGACAAAGGGATGCACCCAACTCATGCATACTGCGAATCCCAGAGCGACGCATCAGACAAAGGAATGCTTCTGCGTCACCCGGTCCCTCGTATGCAGTTGAAGGACCACCATCAATACGACTGAAGACTGCTGGGGTCAGCCCAAAGCACTTTAGAAGATTTTGCACTCGCTCGTTCTCTATCTCGAGGTTAAGCCTGGCGACCGAGGCACCCTCCACAATTGGCTTTTCTTTGGCGCCATATCAACTATGAGGATGAATATTAAGAGTAAAGAGTTTGTCCTTATTTATACAAATTAAAATGACTCTTCACATTCCTCATTGGAAACCGCTCACTCGGGAAGATGAAGATACATTTGAAAGTTACGAAGAAGAAAATTTATTGTGACGGTTAAAGTGTTGACCAACATTATTTTTCTCTCTTGAACATTACGCTGACTGTTGGATATCCCCGCCCTTACGCGGATGACTGTTGCGTATCCCGAATTTTGCGCTCAGCAAATCTCAACTTTTACGCTTCTGTTCAAAGTATTTCAAATTTGGAGGCATTTGAAAACTTTGAAGGGGGTCTTGTAGGAGCGTAAAAAGTGCTTCAAAGAAAGAGTCATCTCATTCATAAGTGGCCCGCTTTACGCCTAACAGAGCGGGTAATTTCTTTACGCCCAAGACAAGGCTAATTGTATTACGCCTAAGCAAATTGACCTTTTACGCTTGGGTATACACCGGTGATTTTACGCCAAGGACTGAGCAGCCTCTTTCACGCTGGACAAAAGCTATCAAATCTCGCATTTAATGCAGACTTTGACATGAAGATATCAATGATGGCATTTACCACAGGATTCAATGGAATTTGTCTCATACAAAGACCATTGTTGTCGTTTATAGAGATCGAGCTACTTTAAGCTCACTGAATGGTTTCTTTTACGAACGGGGTTTTACATGAGTCCTTACGCTCATAAGAAACAATGTGTGCGTGAAGTCTATTTGAGCCATTTTACGCTCAAGGTTATTCGATAACCACTTTACGCTGGAAACCTATGACAGAGCTAGTTTACGCTCATCTTTTTACGCCCGATTCGTTCTGGCCAGTTTGGAACGTGGTGCGCCTACGTGGTCTTCATGCCACCTATTTCGAAGAACGTGTGTACATGTATCCTATTCTTACTGAAATGATGGGACACGTGTCAGCACATACAGAGGATGATTCTGATCGTGGAGGGCAGTTGTTAGCATAAAGACAGATGTTGATGCTCTTTTACGCAGGAAAGCCCCAGTCTATAAATAGACTCATTTTTCTTATACACACAGACAGACAGAGAGAGACATGAGAGAATACAGAGATCAGAGCTTCGAGATTTTGATTCTCTAGAGCATCCTTCTTCAACTTTTCTTCCAGAACAAAGTGAAGCAAAGCAGGAAAGCATTCGGCCTCGCCATCAGTGCCCAAGTGCGTCGATACCTTTCTGGTACATTAGTTCTTCCAAGTTGTTCTACTTCAAGCAGTGATCTTCATCATCATCATATGGTCCAAGGAACAAAGTGATCGTTTACGAATCAGACTTCCATAGTAAAACTTTCCCAGAATCAAATTTGTACTTCTCGTACTTTTTTTCTTGTTTTTGTTTTCAAAAGCCAATTCCTCCAAGGCATTTTGTTAATCGAAATATGGGCCACCACTAAAAACATGTCACGACCCGATCCCAAATAATTGGGTCGAACCGGATCATGCCCAGCCTGCACCGTTGTTGAGACGGCGGCAGTAAGCTGTTCTATTAGCAGGTAACCACAACAACATCTATATTTGTCACAACTCAATATTCGGGAATTGAAAACTTTATTAAGCATTTAAATAGAATACAACTGGAAAGTGAAAGAACTGAATTAAAAGCTGAAATCAATTACAAAATTCTAAAATAACAAATCTAGAAACAGAAAATCTAGCTAGGCGTTCGGCTCGTCGGCCTCAGGCCATGCGTCCTCCAAAGGGGACTCTGGCAGCACCATGGGGTACAGAACCGGGTCGTAATAGCTGTTGATTAACAGCTCAGCATCCTCAATATCCGCTAAAAATGTATCTCCAGTCAGGAGGGAGCAATGTACAATTCATGCTAATTTGACAGTTGAAATAATAATAGAATCATGTACTTTAAACAATTTGGAAAAGAATAGTTTTCTAACACTAAAATAGTGTGATTTGAATAGGCAATGAATATGACCGGCTTGGGTTTGTTACAGTTCAGATACGGCTTATCCCCGTGTGTATGAGGGGTAAGCTAATATAGTTACAGTAGTTACAGTAGTTTGGATGTGGTCATACTCATTACACTACTCCCCCAGTCCCCAAACAGTTACAGTAGTTACAGTAGTTACAGTCAATGCTCTCAGGGAGAGTACCGTGTTGCATCGTGGTTTAAACTTGCAGTAAAGCGATTATTAAATAACTGTAAACTAACACAAAATGTACTTGCCTCAAAATGGACTGGATTTAAAGGGATGAAGACTTCGAGATGGGATTTTAGGATCGTCCTCGAATTCCTACATTCGAGAAATTGACTCAGAATCCAGGGTTACCAAGCTAACTATACTAGTTGAAATCTCTAATTGTGTCGTAATCAATTTTAAATCTTTATTTAATAAACACGAGCAAAAATGCGATTATTATTGGTGCGTTGAATTAATAACGAGGGAAAGATCGTTCAAACTTTGTATTTTGGAAAATCTCGTAGTTACCAAATTAATTTGATTAAAACTTTATATTTTTCGTATTTATACATATAAAACTAAATTTCTTATTTTAATGAGAAATACATGATCGTTGTTAAATATTAAAACTTGTAATTTTAATGGGAGAAAACTTTATTAATTTTTATATGAAAATAATTATTATTAGATTTACGCGTATGCTACAAGAACTCGCAAAATCAGAAATACAACAGAAAAACCTACGCTACTAAATTACAAGTCACAGAGCCAACAACCAGCTGGGCTTATGCCCATTACAATTTATTTACATAAATTGAAATAAGACGAAACGGTCGTTAGTTCTAAAACCTCCTATAATTTAATTATGAGTAAATTAAATAGTAATAAAAATAAATTAAATATTTAATGAGTCTCAGATATGGTCCAATCGTCATATAGGCTAATGCCTCAACGTCCGGGCGAAGCCGGTTTCGTTTGCACTTAGCCGGGGCCCATTGACCGATACGGTCGTCGCCCAAAATCAAAAATATTAATATTTTCCGAAATCCATTTTAAAATCATTTTGAAAATACAATTAAATTTTACGGAAAATTCGACAGCATTTCCTCTATTTTTGGTCAACCCAAAACTGGGGAAAGTGTGCCAATAATTTCCTGCAAAATCCCAAACCAGGGAATCCTAATAATATATATAAAAATCCACAATCATTGTCAAAATTAATTCGGAACGACCCGAAACGAATTCGGGAATCCGAAACCAAACCAAAACCATCACAGCACAAAACGGAACGATCCGAAACCCAAAATATCTAGAAAACCATTTCCGAAAAGTTTCGGAAATAATTAAACCAACTAACAGAAGCTTTCCGAAGGTTCTCGAAAAATCCCGGAAACGACGTTAACCCAAAAATCGAATTTCCCAAAGGGAATTCGTGGACCAATTCATCATTGACACGGGGAGAGACGAACTACTATGATTAACCAGGGATACCTAAAAAGACGGAATCCGAAGGGTTATCTCGGACTCGGGACGCGCAAATCCACAGGCCGGGGTTGAAATCCAGCTAAGAGCGCTGTCCAGAACAGCGGACAGCCTCGGGGTCAGCGCTGGGTCACGGCGGTGGAGCGCCGGGGCTGCGGAAGATGCGCCGGGGCTGGGCGCACGCGCGGGGTCGGCTGGATCGGGGAGGACAGCGCGCGGGGCGCTGTCGGGCGGCTCGGGACAGCGGCCGACGGCAGGAAGGAGGCGCCGGGGGCCGGCAAAGGGTGTCGGCACGGAGGCCGGAGGTCGCACGGGAGGCCGGGGCTAGGGGCTCGACCGGCGGGGAACGCCGGAGCGGATGCGGGGCGCTGGCGTCGGGGTCCGCTCAGGGCCGGGGTTGCGGCGGTGGCGCCGCTAGGAGGTCGAGGTCTGCTTGGGGAAGGGTGTTGGAGGGTTGTTCTCCTCTTGGGAAGAAGAATAGAGAGAGGGAGAGTAGCAAGTAGTAGTGGTGGGGTGTATTTACTCTTCTGGAGGGAGAGGGTGTGAAGTGGGGAGATGGGTTTGTGAATGGGAGTTATAAGGAAAGGAGTGGGGTTGCTGTGGGTAAACATGAGTAAGAGTAGGGTGAGAAGAATGTGGAGAAAGAAGTACGTGGGAAGGGTGGTTAAGGATCTGGTCCAGCTCCAAATAAAGTTAAGAATAATATTTAAAAAAAAAGCAAATCAGATTTCAAAGAATAGGATTTGGACTGGGTCTGGGTCCGGGAATCGGGTCCGGGCTTGGGTCTGGCCAGAAATCAAAAAGCCATATTTAATTTTCGAAATTTATTTTAAACTCAGAAATACTAATAATAATAATAGCAATAATATTATAATATTAATATTAATTTACTTACGAAAATTGGGTTTCACAATATTTTCTGAATTTTAATCAAATTTTAATATTTTTATATGATATTTGATAATTATAGGTTATAGCCATGGTTTGGTAGTATTTCGGACAAATTTCTGACAAGATTAGTAGGCATAATCTAGACATAACCACAAATATATCTAAAATTCTAGATATGGAATTCAGAAGTTAAAATCAGTATAAATTATGTTAAAATATATTTTTATAATTTTTATATGATTTATATGCATGTCCTTGAGTTGGAAACTTAACCTTGAATTTCGATGGTCAAAAATCATAAAACTAGGTCTAGATATTCTCTAGAAGCATGTAGACTTGTTTGATAGAAAAACCATGTGTTATATGTATTTATATGTGAACTCTTGATAGGCTTGGGTATTGAGGACTCATCGGGGACTTGGATGACACACAAGTATACCTTACCAACTTGTACAGTATTATGCATGTTTATTTTCACTCATTCTTGTTCATGTCTATTTCTTTCTTGTACTATTACATAATTTCGTGTACATGATTCATGATGTTTTCTTATATGCTACATGTATTTTTTTCCTTGTCACATATTGGATATATATGCTACACTATATTTGCTAGATTCTCGTATTCTTCTACGCTTGACTTGATTTTGACTTGATTTTATTTGGTTACCTGTGTTTGATTTGAGTTGACTTGACCCTTGATCGGTACTAAGAATGGCTACTTGGCCACCCTCGACTCGGGAGTCCCACACAGGACTACGATAGAGACTACTATAGTTAGGGAGCACCATGCAGGACTACTTTCTATAGGACTGTGAGCACCACATGTAGTGCTCCGTCCCGCTCAGTCAACCGGGGGAAATCGAAACGTCGACGGCGTTTGGACTTAGCCATGCAACGGCTACTCGAAGACCCACTCGGTCGAGGCGACTCCTCGCTCAGGTGTGTGGCTTCGGTGAACTTGACTCGTATTGGCCTTGCACTAATAAATGAAAGTTTTCAAATACACAAGTAGGAATGATAATAAAAGAGACGTATCCACATAGCTAAGAGAATAATCCCAAGTCAGGTCAATTGAGTTAGAAAAGGAACAAGGTCCTACGGTTGGCTTAGAATCGTTGCACGATGGCTTTCAAAATGACACTCGGTCCTTCGTCCCGTGGCTTGGGAGAAGAAAAAGTTGGTCTTTGCCACAAAGTTGTGAGTTAGCCTAAGTCATAGGCATCGCCTGCATAAATGCTTGATAAAGCATGCACGGTCCCATCGTCCACGACTTGGCATAGTCTTTGCTCGCCCCACGGGTTAAGTTGCATTGCACAGCTTGTGGCATAAGTCTAGGCACCCAAATTACCTGGTTTCACGACCGCAAGGCCTATCGTATAAAGTATGACTTGGGCAGTAGTATCACACAAAACACATGTTGGCTTAATACACGATGTCACAGACTTCGTGTTTAAGGCACGAACCACGATAGATTAAAATTGAGTTTGGAAAAGGGGCTATTAAATAGACGTTACTTAGTTGAGTAAAATGATAGGACAACAAGGAAGAATGCTCGCGACCATGGGTCGTCGAGGCGATCTCAAATACTAGAAAGTCTTGAACTGGGTCCTGAAAATATGGTAACATTAGAAGAAGAATGACTGTGTGAGACGTCAGTTCGAGTCGAGTCTTGCATGGTCGTGGATAACTTGTCGGCAAGGGCGATGGTTCCTCGAGCGGCAACCCGGGGCCACGGGACCGCCTCGACCTAAGAGAAAACATGGTATAGTCGTGCAAGGATAATAGCACAAGTTAAGCGAGGGACTTGCATTGGGGCTAGCTACATTCGTTGAAAGGACCCCGATTAACAAAACTATACGTCCATGATAGCTTGTGATGCTAGTGACCTTTCATATAGATGGGTCGGCACGGCCGGCAATCCACAGGTGTGCCTTTGGATTGAGTCGAGTTGGATAGATGCATGATCAGAAGACAATGTTTGGGCCTAAGATTTGGCTGCAACGTAGACACCGTGCTTCGGCACGAGATGTGGCATCGAGTCTTAAGTTGTTGGCATGGAGTTGCACAAGTTGGATTTGAGTCGTTGCAAGTTTAAGTCAGGAATTGTCACAAAAAAAAAGTTGGTTAGGTGACACTTAGTTCACAAGTCTTGATTTGGTCAGTTGGTGATTAAAGCAGCAAGGGCCATGAGGCGACAATATGTTTAAGTCAAACTGAGTTGCGAGGCACGGCCTCAATATGGACACACGAATAGGTCTCATGATACGATCACGTTGACGGCACAATAGACTTGTAGCGCGGTCACATAGAAATTTGGTACTATCGTGTAGTTGTTGTTGGAAATTATTCCAAAAAATCTGCAAACAAAATAAAATAAAGTAAATGTTACCGGCCTCCGGGAAAGTCTTGCACGAAGCACTGCCCTAAGAGTTGATTCGAGTCTATGTGCAGATTTGTTCCGAATGCTCCTAGTGGTAAAACTCCCGCTCTACCGGTATCTCCTCGTCGCACACAACTCGGAAAGAGTGACCTTGAACTTAGCTTTGTCCAGAAAAAAAAATTGGAAGAACAGAATTTGAAGTTGGAGGTGACGAGTGAAAAGAAAGAGAGAGAGACTTTGTAGGAAAATCACTAAAAGCCAAGAGTGTATTTTCCAAGAGAAATAGAGTAATATATATATATATATACTGATAAAGTAAACCAAAAATAGCATGTTCATCCAACATAAGGGGATCTAAGAATTCTCCAATGTGTATGCATAGGAATATGAGTGAGACTTGGTTTTTTGGTACCAAGTCCAACAATCCCCTCCCCCCCCAAAAAAAACAAAGTTTCGAAAAAATGAAAGAGAAGAATATGAGAGAGTATCTGGGCAAAATATATACTATGCATAGATGAGATGGACTACAGCCTTGGATCTCACTTAGTGACTATTGTCTTAATCTGAAGAAGTACTTGATGGACTATGCCTTGAATCAGACTTCTTGAGCCAGATTCAAAAATAGCACACATAGTATGCTAGAGGTTCTTGAGTCTATCGGTTGGCACTTTTGATTGGCCATGCGCACTTATTCCATATTCATGAGAGTTGTCTAGATCGCCCTGTCCTATAGTCGCGGCCGTCACGACCTCTCATATAGGTAAGTCCTCAAGGGTTGGTGATAGGTATCAACCCTGCATATCATGCTTGGACTTATTAAGAGTTTAAACTCACCCTAACCATATCACACGGAACACTGTCACCATAGGGATGGGGTATTAATGTACATATGTACAGCCTCCTGGCTTTTATTTTAAAGAGAATTTAATCTTAGGTCAGTGTTCCATAATAGTCACCTAGTCCAGCTTGTTCCTACCCATTGAACCGGCTTCTTGGGATCTCCAGTCAGACTCGGTTGGGTTGCCACTACTGGTGACTATACTATGGGATTAACCCATCCCTCGATGATTCTAGGATCAATGTCCTAGAAAAACTCTACGTCAAGAGTAAACAGACTCTTCATCAAGAGATCTGTAAAGTTCTTTTTATGACTTTTATAGTCAAAACCACAAATTTTCCCAATAGGCTTTTTATTGACTTGAAGTACAGCTGCAGGTGCCTGTTCATCTTAGCATTCACAAAATTATGCTTTAGTAGTTCTATAACAGATTTATTATCACAGTTTATAGAAATTGCAGGAATATGATGTACCGAAACAGTTATATGCATAATAAGATTTCTAAGCCATTTGGCTTCTGTACAGGTAGTGTCCAAAGCTATCATTTCAAAGTCTATTAAACTTCTGGCTATAATAGTTTGATTACATAATCTCCAGGAGATCGCAGCTTCTGCTAGGGTAAAATATATCTAGTTTTGGATTTCACATCATGTGAATTAGTTACCTAATTTGCATCTGAGTAACCTTTATGATACCAGGATGTCTAGTATATCTACTTAGTCTCTCAATAGTAAATGCAATATAGGTTCAGGTCCTATTTGTTATGTACATAAGAGACCCAATCATTTCAATTGAATGTGCTAAGGATAGAATATAACCCTCTTTGCATTTGTATACTTGCATTCCTAGGATAAGATTTGCTACACCTAGATTTTTCATATCAAACTGGTTAGATAAATAATTATTAGTGTTATTTATAGTTCCAGTAAAGATCCTAGAATAAGGATATTATCAACATACAAGCATAAGATAACACAACTTCTATTTGTATTTTTAGAATACAAACATTTGTATTCATTTGGCACAAAACCAAATTTTAGAATGACTTTGTCAAAATTGTTCTGCCATTGCTTGGGAGCTTGCTTTAGGCCATAAAGGGATTTTACTAATCTACAAACCTTTTATCTTGGCCTTTAGCAATAAAACCTTCAGGTTGCTCCATAAAAATTCCTTTAAATCTCCATTTAGAAATGCTGTCTTTACATCCATTTGATGGATCAACAGATCATGAATGGAAGCTAAGGCTAGAAGGGTTCTAATAGAAGTGATTCTAGCTACAGGTGAGTAGGTATAAAAAAATAATCTAATCCTTTCTTCTGGGTAAATCATTTGGCTACTAGTCTTGCCTTGTATTCCTCTATGATACCATCGGCTCTAAGCTTATTTTTGAAAATCCACTTACAACCTGTGGGTTTGTTACCTAAAGGAAGATATGCTAAAAACTAAGTATTGTTCTCCATAATAGAGTTATACTCATTATTAATAGCTTCTTACCAGAAAGGGGCATCAGGAGAAGATATGGCTTCTTCATAAGTTGAGGGCTCCTAAATTCTTTTAAATCATTTCTCTTTTACTCCTTCTAGGTTTTATGACTAGTTCAGTTTGAGACCTAGGTATTTGATCATAAGAACTAGTAGATGGAATGAGAGAAGGGTTAGAGAAAGATGAAGGGGTTCTATCCTTGAAGGAAAAAAATATTCTTAAAGTAAACTGCATCTTTAGCTTCTAAAACATGTTGTTAGAGATTTCATTTACTTCAGAATGTGTTACAAAAATCTATTGGCATTACTATCTAGGCATGTCCTATGAACACAGCATCAACAATTTTAGGTCCTATCTTCCTCTTCATAGGTTCAGAAATCCCTACCTTAGCTCGACATCCCCAAACATTGAGGTAATTAATCCTAGGGGTTCGACCTTTCCATAACTCATAAGGTGTTTTATCATTAGTCTTACTAGGTATCTGTTGAGGATATAACAGGTTGACAAAAGGGCTTCTTACCAAGGATTATTAGGAGCACCTGAGCTGAGAAGCATAACATTGACCATGTCTAACAGAGTGCGATTCTTCCTTTCAGCAACTCCGTTGGACTGTGGTGAATAAGGAGCGTTAACCTCATGAATAATTCATGTTCTTCACAGCAATTAGTCATTTCATTTGAGGTATACTCTTCACCACGATCTGATCTAAGAATTTTAATCTTTTTATCTAACTGGCCTGTACTCAGCTTCGGACTTATAGAACTTAAATCTGTCTAGAACTTCATTTTTTGTCTTAAGGAGGTAGGTGTAACAATACTTTGAATGATCATCTATAAAGTAACAAAGTATTTCCTACGCCCCGGGTCAAAACCTTATTGGAATCACAAACATCATTATAGATAAGTTCTAGGAGTTCAGAATCCCTATGGACAGATTTGAAAGGCAATCTAGTGTGTTTGGCTTGAACACAAATCTCACATTTGTGTTCATCATCTATAGGAGACTTGAGAATAAGATCTAAGTTCATCATCCTTTTTAATAGATCCTAAGTTCACATGACCTAATCTACCATGCCAAACATTCAAGGATTCAACATTTGCAACAAAGAAGGATCTTAAATTTATTCATAGTGCTCAAAATAAATAGTCCATCTTTAACAATCCTTTCCCCACAAACAAATCATTCTTAGATAAAACTACTTTATTTGCCTCCATTACAATTTGTATAGCTATGGAGTCAGATATAGCTATGGACTTCAACCTAATCTGATTTCTGTTCCAAGTCTCTTAGAACTTACAAATTGGTTTCTAAAGTCTGCAGAGATTATTTACTCAATAAAGATGGTTTAAGCTAAAAATGGACAATTCAAATAATTTTAGTAATAGACCTTTAAACTTTTAGTTTTAAGTTTTGATAAGGTTGGGTTAGCTGTAGGGGCCGGATCCCAGCAAGCGAAGGTTCACTAGGAACGCTTAAGAACCGGTCGCTTAGACGATTTACGTCTTTTTGACAGAAGGACCCTTTCGGCTCTTTCCCAAACAAATCTCTACTTTAGAACTTTAAAATTAAAGGAATCTTACTATATCAATTTATTGTTTAATTTAGCCTAAATTGAAATATTGAGTAAAAGAAATTACCCAACTAGTATTGGCACAAGATACTAACAGAATAATTTATCTAATGTGTCAATTTATAGAAACAGACTTATGAGGCTACAATAGTTATATATTAGAAATAACAATATATTTGTTATTGATATGACAATTAACAAATATTAAGCAATATATAGCCAATATTTATTAAACAATGTGCATCTTAAATGATGACAATTGAATAAGAAAATTGTCTAACAATAATTAATAGTACAAAAATTGTTGACAATATATGAAGATTGTCTAGCAAAATTATCTAACAATTTTCTAACAAAAAATGTCTAGTAGAAATTGTCTTTGTCTAACAATTTCCTTAAAGACACTTATTAGTAGTAGAGAAAATTTGCTAAAAGACAGATTGTTTAACAATCTTAGTTTATATGGATAAACTAATTTAGTATGAATGCATCAAACTTTGCTAGAAGACAAATTTAGTATATGCTGAAAAAAAAATGGTTTGAGCACAGCAAACAAAATGAAAAACTGTTTGAAGGCAGCAAATAACTTTGCTTTATGGTGAAAAATAATAAGTGACAACAAATTTTGCTAAGAAATGTTGCTAAACAAAGCTTGGTATAGTAGGCAAATTATTTCTAAAGTAAGTTTGGTAAACAAATTAAGCAATTTGTATGTTAAAAGAAAGATGTTACAAAGGAGCAATATATATGAATATATATTGGGCTAGCAATTTTTCAATGGAATATTTGTTGAAAATAAAGAATCGTTAACAATAACCAGGCAATTAAATGTTTAAGCACTCAATCCTTTTGTTTGAAGAGGAACAAAAATTTAATAGTGAGGAATATTTGTTGGTCGACAAAGTAAATTTGTCAGTTAGGAATATTAGTTACTAGGCAAGCAAATGTTCAACAGTAAGAAAAAAATAAATGTCTATAGTGAGGAGAAACGACTGTTTCCACTTTGTCAGCAAGTTCTCAGAAAATGAGAAATATTCATCATACATGTCTAACTCTATACATTTATATTGAATATACCTTATAAGCATAAAATAACAAGAAACTCCTTTGAAAAGGTTTTAAGAAGCTAATTCTGGATGTCATTTAGCGAAAGTGGAATCTGTAAATTAAGAACAGACTAATAGTAACAAAGGAAAGCAATAGTAATGGATTTTTTTTACAGCAAGCAAATTTGTGGCATATATTTTCGTACAAATATTTATACCATTAACTAATTATTGAATCAACTCTTAGATTATTGGAAATTATTCCAAATAATTTGCAAACAAAAAAATAAAGTAAATGTTACCGGCCTTCGGAAAGTCGCGCACGAAGCACTGTCCTAAGAGTTGATTCGGGTCTATGTGCAGACTTGTTCCGAATGCTCCTAGTGGTAAAACTCTCGCTCTACCGGTATCTCCTCGTCGCACACAACTCGGAAAGAGTGACCTTGAACTTAGCTTTGCCCAGAACGAAAAATTGGAAGAACAGAATTTGAAGTTGGAGGTGACGAGTGAAAAGAAAGAGAGAGAGAGACTTTGTAGGAAAATCACTAAAAGCCAAGAGTGTATTTTCCAAGAGGAATGGAGTGATATATATACTGATAAAGTAACCCAAAAATAGCATGTTCATCCAACATAAGGGGATCTAAGAATTCTCCAACGTGTATGCATAGGAATAGGAGTGAGACTTGGTTTTTTGGTACCAAGTCCAACAGTTGCATCTCTGGGTATAGGCCGAAAGGCAAATACGACTTAATAAGTTGATGTTATTAAGACACGTGATGGTCTAGAGACACAAAATAGGCCGAGAGTCTATGTCCTAAAACTGATCTTAAGGCAAGAGTAGAAATACAATCATAAAGGGATTATGTTGCACAAAGTAAATGAACGTGTTGGTTTTGTATGGGTGGGCGAGGAGCTTACACCACCAGTACAGTTGAGTACTGACACCCATACAGTTTTCATGTGCAAGAACAGGTAGAAGCTTGTTGGCACGGAGCTCGCTTGGATGCGTCGAGGCATGGAGTTCCTTGGCGTTTCGAGGCGCACGGTCCGCCTGGAGTCTAGATTTATACGAAACATAATATATGGACGTCGCCTATCTAAAGCTTTCGCTGGCCTACTCAAATTCTATTGAGAGATGAGAGAGAGTAGAGTGACTTGTAATGTGAAAAGAGTGAGCTTGAGTGATTGTAATCTTGGCCTTGCGCCATATTGTAATCTTTGTTTTAATATCAATAAAAGAGTATTTTGCTTCAAATTTTTGCTGCTGTATCAATGTTTCCGCTTGAAACTTCTGTGCAACGACCTCGTCGCTTAGCCTGTAATCGGCCGTTATGAAACCTGCCTTGCTTGAGCGCAATCAAGGCTCGTGCGACATCACGCCTTAGCGAGAAAGATCGCTCCTACAGGAGCGGGGCATGATATAATGGTATCAGAGCACGGCTTTACGTCCTTAGATTTTCGATTGAATTCTTTAACTCTATGTTACTTCCGCAAATTGATATCGTTGGTGCGCTCTTTCTCAAATGTCCCACGAGATGTCCATAGAATAAGTCTATATATTTTGCAAATCATATGAGAATAGTTTTTGAAAAAACTAAAAGATGGTTCGTGTAAAGCACGGTTGGCTAAGTCGGGCTGGGCATATACACCAAAATTGTGCGAGAAAGAATGAGTTAGACTCGATTCATAAAGTATTGGGTAGTTGCGATAGGGATGCCATCCGACGATGTTATCATCGATGTGATATAGATGAGCATGCTTGGAATTTGAGGAATGATTCGAACGAAGATTCGAAGTAGTCGATTGCGAATTGAATGATAGTTTTGAAGATTTGTCGAATGCCTTCATCCCTGAGTGGTGTATGGGATAGCCTCAAAGATTTTGGTCGATTGAGGATGTGGGGTGCCAATGAGTCTGTCAGTAAGCGTCGCATATATACAAAGCCTTAGATTGAGTATCATTAAGTAAGTTATGATCTTGAAGATTTGGACGAGTCGATTTGAACAAAACTAGAGACGATGCGCATGAGATTGAGATTGTGCAAGTACGAAATACAGAAATGGTTGAGTAGATAGATTGAATCGAGAAAAAGTTAAGGTAACAAATGGATGACTCGATCGGAAAAATTGATATGTGAATCGAATACAAAAACTTAGCACGATTTGATGATAACGTGTATGAAAATGATTCGAATATTTGAGTTGGCATAGATCGATACGACTTGAGAAAATATGTGGCTCGATGACTTAAGGTAGACAGATGAACATACGTGATCTTAGATTTGAATGAATTGAACATATAGCTAGTTCGAGGGGTAACGATCGAATTGATCTTGAATATCGAAGAAATATAGTGTATCCAGTTCGGATGATAGCATCAGTTGCATGACTCAAAATTTATTACAAAGGAAGATCGTCAGGTTATGCATATCATCGATGGAATTGAGACATATCAAAGATCGATATGCGATAACTCGGGGGCACTCTAATTTAAAGAATGACGATCGTGCAATGTGTTATTGTTTTGATGGATGCTATACTTAGGATTTTGATTGAAATGAATGTTGGATGAAAATGATCGAGTCTTGATGGTTGCGTTGATAACCATTACGTCGACAATCTTGTCTTGCACGAGCGCAACTCCAGCCTCGCACATTCGTTACGTCGGATTTGGGGCGATCGTTCCGCGTGAGCGCTGACATGGTAATTCTTGTCGCGGGAATGATCGAACTCGAAAAATCAGGACGTGGCAATCTGTATGCTTCTACTTGTAGTTTGGTGCAAATGTGAATTCGAGGATTGTTCGGACTTGTGTTTGATGATTAAGTAAAGTTGAGAATTGAGTAGATCTAATTTATGTATCGAGAATGGATTAGTCTATACTCAAAGCAAAAGTTACGTCCCGATGAGAATGATTATTCCATGGGAGCGTTGCATGGTGATTTCATGCCCACTGTAGATAATCGGACTCGCGTGAGATTGGGACGTAACATATTGTTAAGTTAGATGACCTTATGATCGACTACGTGAATTATGATGAACGAATTAGGGAACATGGAATGAGATGATGGTTTACTAACAAGTCGTGTCTTAGCGTACTTGACTTGGAAAGAATGGATAGGTAGATTATATCGAATGGGTTTGAAGGAGATAGGCTATGCAAATTGTAAGTTTGGACGTGACAGAGCGTTATACAGGAGACTTGGTTGAGCAGAACTCGAAGTAGGATGGCTTTGCTGAATGACTCGGACCCCTGGACTGAACGTTACGAGTACAAATAGATGAAATCTATGCTCGGAGTTTAGAAATCGGAGTGATACGAGCTTGGGTAGAAAGCCACGTACTATCAACTTTGGTTTGACCTTAGGATGGGGTCAGTGTTGATATTATTGTTTGGAAACTATGATTCGAATACTGATGGTTTAACTTTAGCCAAGAGAGATGGCCTAGCGGTTAGGCGAGACGTCCATGTTGCGAGAGTTAGCATCGATACGAGTGATCTTGAGGATTGATTAGTTTGGATGTTGGTGTTGATGAATGGGATGATTCAAGAGTATGAGAATACTACTTATGAGCCTCGGTTGAAATACATATATATCAGGGACGCCCGAATATATGCACGATCCGACTCGAGTGGAAATAGCAAAATTATCTATCACGAGGCTTGGTTGAAATGTATGTATTTTGGGGACGCCTGAAATATGTGCACGATCCAACTAAGTGATACGTTGAATTCAAGTAAGACTGTAGGAATAGAACGGTCGAGGATTTTGAGATTGTGAGTTTCAAAGAAAAAGATTAATAGTAGTGCGAATGTGGCTCGGATTTAAGAAACGTATAGGAAGAACGTGTACAAAAATTATTGGATGTTGAATCAAGTTATAAGTCAATAAGTGAGTACTCAGTTAGTTTCGAGGATGAAACTTTTTCTGGGTGGTGTATGATGTAGTGCCCCATCCCGCTCAGTCAACCGGAGGAAATCGAAATGCCGATGGCGTTTGGACTTAGCCATGCAACGGCTACTCGAAGACCGGCTCGGTCGAGGCGACTCCTCGCTCAGGTGGGTGGCTTCGGTGAACTTGTCTCGTATTGGCCTTCGTACTAATAATATGAAAGGTTTCAAATGCACAAGTAGGCTTGATAATAAAAAAGACAAATCTACATAGCTAAGAAAATAATCCCAAGTCGGGTAAATTGAGTTAGAAAAGGAACAAGGTCCCACGGTCGCCTTAGAATTGTTGCACGATGGCTTTCAAAATGACACTCGATCCTTCGTCCCGTGGCTTGGGAGAATGAAAAGTTGGTCTTCGCTACAAAGTTGTGAGTTAGCCTAAGTCATAGGCGTCGTCCGCATAAATGCTTGATAAAGTATATACAGTCCCATCGTCCATAACTTAGCATAGCCTTTGCTCGCCCCACGGGTTAAGTTGTATTGCATGGCTGGTGGTACAAGTCTAGGCACCCAAATTACTTGGTTTCACGACCGCAAGGCCCATCGTATAAAGTATGACTTGGGCATAGTATCGCACAGAACATAAGTTGGCTTAATGCACGATATCATGGACTTCGTGTTTAAGGCACAAACCACGGTAGATTCAAATTAAGTTTGGAAAAAGGACTATCAAATAGGAGTTACTGACTTGAGTAAAATGATAGAGCAACAAGGAAGAATGCTCGCGACCATGGGTTGTCGAGGCGGTCTCAAATACTAGAAAGGCTTGAACTGGGTCCTGAAAATATGGTAATATTAGAAGAAGAATGACTATATGAGACGTCAGTTCGAGTCGAGTCTTGCATGGTCGTGGACAACTTATCGACAAGGGCGATGGTTCCTCGAGCGACAACCCGGGGCCACGGGACCGACTCAGCCTAGGAGAAAACAAGGTATAGTCATGCAAGGATAATAGCACAGGTTAAGCGGAGACTTGCAATGGGGCTAGCTACTTGCGTTGAATGGACCCCGATTAACAAAACTATATGTCCAGGATAGCTTGTGATGCTAGTGACCTTTCATATAGATGGGTCGATACGGCCGACAATCCGCAGGTGTACCTGTGGATTGAGTTGAGTTGAATAGGTGCACGATCAGAAGACAATATTTGGGCCTAAGATTTGGCTGCAACGTAGACACCGTGCTTTGGTACGAGATGTGGTATCGAGTCTTAAGTTGTTGGCATAGAGTTGCACAAGTTGGATTTGAGTCGTTGCGAGTTTAAGTCAGGAATCGTCGCAAGGCAAAGTTGGTTAGGTGATACTAAGTTCACAAGTCTTGATTTGGTCAGTTGGTGATTAAAGCAGCAAGGGCCGCGAGGTAGCAATATGGTTAAGTCATACTGAGTTGCGAGACACGGCCTCAATATGGACACATGAATAGGTCTTATGATACGACCACGTTGATGGCACCATGACTTGAAGTACGTCACACGGAAATTGGGTACTATCGTGTAGTTGTGTCTCTGGGTATAGGTCGAAAAGCAACATGACTTAATAAGTTGACGTTGTTAAGGCACGGGATTGTCTAGAGCACAAAATAGGCCGAGAGTCTATGTCCTAAAACTGATCTTAAGACAAGAGTAGAAAGACAATCGTAAAGGATTATGTTGCACAAAGTAATGAACGTGTTGGTTTTATATGGTGGACGAGGAGCTCACACTACCAGTACAGTTGAGTACTGACACCCACACTTTTCATGTACAGGAACAGGTAGAAGCTCGTTGGCGTGGAGCTCGCTTGGATGCGTCGAGGCATGGAGTTCCTTGGCGTTTTTGAGGCCCACACCGCATGGTGTCTGGACTTACGGGACATAATGTTGGACGTCGCCTATCTAAAGCTTCTTCTGGCCTACTCAAATTGATGAGAG
>JANAVB010043929.1:0-29655 GCA_029216955.1 Iris pallida | reverse complement strand
TGTAGCTCCCCTTCCCGAAAATTTAGACATATTTTATTATTTCTTATTTTATTGGAATGGTTATTTTAGATTTTATAAATAATTATTTAGTTATTATTTACGGTAGATAATTTTAACCATAATGGAGTTTTGGAGTACAAGGCGACTAGGAATCGTGGCACGAATAGTGCCATGGCGCGCTTTGACTAGAGTACTAGCCCTGCCAGGGAAGGCCGAGCCATAATAATGTCCGAACTAGGAAAACCAGGCCAAGTTGTGGCATGACTTCCCTAAATAATTTAACTAGATATTATTTTAATCTCGTTGACTTTTGAGTGATCCAGTTATACCAAGTTGGCCCAAACTGGACCCGAACTGAACCCCAGCCCATCTAGTGATGCTACGCCATGTAGGTATATTTTATATTTTATGTTATTTTACAGATTAACAATATTTTATAAGTATTGTTATACGTATTATATAAATAGTATTAATTTATATGGCATTTTAGAGTGTACGACCTTCGGTGGACCTATTGACGTAGGAGTGTAATGAGTCACCCAATACCCCTATTATTGGCTTATTGCATTTTACCCTTATTATTATTAATGATTTTAGGATTACTAACAAATATAGTTATTATTTAGTTACTTTGTATTCCTAGAAATCATATATACATTATGAGTATCTATATATATTTAATGGCCAGTAGTGTATTATATGAGTATTGTATACGTCCATGGTAGATGTATATATGAACATCTCTAGAATCATTTATATATGTATATATATAATTTAAATGTATATAGAGAAATATGTGTGTGTATATATAAACATATATATAGTACCACATCTATTAATATATATATACTTATGTGTGTATATATAGATATATATATATGCGTATACCAATATATAATATATACGCGTATACATGTACATGGATAAATATATGTATATGTGCAAATGGGTAGGTGTAGATAAATATATGATTATATGAGGATTTAATTATATATACAGATATAGTATTAATAGAAAGAAAAAAAAAAAAAAAAAAGAATTGAAGCAGTAGCTTCCCGGCCAGACCCGAGCTTAAGCTCAGGGCCCAACCCGCAATGTACTCTCAGCAAACAGAGCCACCCGGGCCCCCAAACAGAATTCCCACCCGACGCACACGCAGTGCGAACAGTAGTCGTATATATATATATCGTTATATATATCAACAGCAGCCGAGGGAGTTAACCATCGAAACCCTAATCCCACGAGAGCCTCCCCGACCCCGGACGCTCCACGCCGCCGACCGCGACCACCTCAGCCTTGCGTCGCCGCGAGGCAGTCGCCGGCAGCAGGCCAGGCCGCGCCGTCGCGCGCGCTCAGGCGAAACGCAACAGCAGTGGAAGCGTGAAGGAGCTGAGTTCGCAACGCGATCTCTCGACGATCGTCTGATCGTTTTGCGATCCATCAACTCTGGTATGTTCACAATATAACCATCTTTATTGCCTTTCAATCGGTTTAAATTCTAGCGACCCGAAACTCGAGAGAAATCGAGTTGGAAATCACCCAAAAATCTGTTGAAAACAGGACAGGAAACCAGTCCGACTACTCTAGTTCGCGTTCCGTTTTCTTCCAATCCATGCACGATTTCGAAATTCCATTTGAAGACACTTATGACAACCTATAGGGCAACAAAACACTTCTTTTAGTTTTAAATAAGTCTAGATATTTATTAAATAAAACCTGTGTAAAGTTGACTAAAAATCTGTTTTTAAAATATAGAAATTGTCCGATACAACGTGCGTCCCGCCAATCCAGGCGACGTGGTCGCACACCGTAAGCATCGAAAGCTGCGTAACGGCTTCGTGGTCGTGTGGGCTTTGACGGAATTCAAATTGGTCGCGTGTGCGCGACGAATTTGATGCGTATCCGTCGAAATTCACCGTATCGTGCACGTTGCAAATTTCTCAATTACTTTGTGCACGCTCGTCAGATCGAGACGAAACTTGCGCCAACAGAACCGTATCATTTTTCTGGTCATGTATGCCAAGTTTGGTCCAATTCTGAGACAGTTGAATCGTACGTCGTTTTGCGGGCCCCACGGTCCCATTCAACGAGCGATTTTGTGCACGGCCCGCCGGAATCCAACTTTGGACATACGGTTGGGTTCGTATAAAAACTGGATCCGTAGACATGTAGTTTGACGACTTTAGAGACCGTTGACTCTGGCACGCTTTTCGGTGCAAAGCGGATCCAACGGCGGACATCGTTTTGGCCCGAAATTACCGTTTTGCCCCTGTGTCCAGAATTGGACTTAAGGACATGCAATCCTAGCTAATTGGACTATTCTGAGAGTATTGGTATTGTTTATTTCAGCTTCCGGGGACTGTTGTACGGGTTTTGACTATAGTGGCACATTGAGTAGTTCAGATTGTCGGTTTCACCAGCAAAGGATCACAGGCGAGTACAGTTTATTGTTTGCATTTCGATATTGATCTTTACTATATTTCATTGATTAGTCATTGGTTATGTGATTATTTTCTATTATAAATTGTCGAGTCGGGAATGAGAAGTACCAAGGATGTGTGATCTGACCTTAGACCGTGTAGACCGTGTAGACCGTGTTGCATTTATTTCTTGTAGACCGTGTAGACAGTGTTTTATTTACTTCTTGAGACAGTGTAGACAGTGATTTATTTATTGCAAAGTAGACCGTGTAGACAGTGTTTATTATTGCATTTAAACTGTGTAGTTAGTGATTATTATTCTGTAGACATTGTTTCTTTATTGCTGTATTTTCTGTAGACCGTGTAATTATAGACCGTGTAATTGTAGACCGTGTAACTGTAGACCGTGTAACTTTAGACCGTGTAGACCGTGTCGCATAATTGTCCCGAGACCGATCACATATCAAAGGTACTTCTAACGATGGAAAAAAGTATATGGGTCTATTTATTACTATTGATTTTTCTTACGGCTTTATTGTTTATTTTCAAACCCATGATTGATGTCTAACCTTTGTCTTATAGTCATTTTCTTTATTTGAAATTACATTCAGTGAATTGTGCTCGTTCCATTCCTGACTGGAAACCAACATTTTCAGGTTAGCCGTGGATTCACTTAGCTTTGGGAGTGACGGGAATACTTGCAGACAAGGGCCTAGAGACTAGCTAGATAGTTGAGTTGTAGTCATTCATTTATTTGTACAAGTTTATATTTTTCTACAAATGTAAAACTTGTGATCATTGTAAGTTAAATTAGTTTCTGTGAATGAGCATTGGATTATTTGTGATTTGATCTTCATGGCCGTGACAGCGTTCTACCGCCGACACTGCGGCGTAGGCTGGCTTGGACACGTCTCGTATCCGTTTAAAAAAAAAATCGGGTGCGGGTCGTGACAAGTTTTTGTGGTGGCCCATGCACGTCTGTCTTCGTAAATCACGCGAACTCGTGATAGTACTTAAGTTAGTTGTACTATTGCGAGCCTGCGACTAGAACATGCTCATTCACGAACAAGAATTAATTTAATTTAAGTGAATGACTAGGACTAGGAGTCCCTTATACAAATTTGCCGATGGGTAGTCTAGACCATGCAATTTAGGATGAGAGTTATTAACTTTGATAGTTTGTCAAATCCCCATAGGTACACTATTACCTCTTGATTGGAAGATATGGTCCAATGTGGATAGATTATTCACTTGGAGAGGCAGAGTTTCCTGGAATTGATGATCTCACCTAGATGAATTATTCAATTCCTTCTCGTTGCCTCTTTAGATATCATCCTCATATTTAGTCCAAATTGCCTATTTAGTTCCTATTTTGCCCCAGGAATTATTATTTCTGATTGGGTTATCCATATGCGAACCTCGAGTTAGTTTCGATTCAAGTTTTTCCTCAAAGGCTTGAATACACATAGAATAGTTAGAATATTTGTAATTCTTTGTCTTCAGTTATTTCCTCCCTATTCACCTTTTATTTTAAGGGTTGTGACTGATAGATACATACGCTTTACCTCATAGTCAACTTGCTTGAACCTCTAGAAGCTCATAAATTTTTTACCTATATAATTAAAGGAATATTAGTTAACTTAAAATGGCAGGACAGTAGCGCACTGTCGCCATGTATTGAATTTTGGAGTCTATGGATACACTGCAGCCAGCAGCGCACTGGCGAGACACAACCCCTAGAGGTGAAATTAGTTTGAAAAAAAATATAGGTGATGGGACATTGCCAAAAATATGGCTAATGGCCCTCTCTTGATCGTAGGTACCCTTGAGCCAATATTGGATAGAGTTAAGAAGTGTTTGATTTTGTATCATGTTGAGTTACGAAACCAAGGGTTACCACACCCCGATTTTACGGACGAGGCGTAGTCCTCGGTGAAATAACTTCAGACATGATTACAAGTTTGGGATACCATAGAGGATAGGACAATGTCATGCATGTCCCATAAGATCTAAAGCCGATAGTAGTAGAAGTTTGTAAGTTGGGTAGCATGTCTCCCGACCCAGCATTTTGTAGTCCTTGTGACTTACTAACGAGGAATTGATTGACACTAATAGGTTTACCTAGAATATGGAATTTAGAATGTCCATCAACCATTAGTCGACCAAGGCCTTAAGGGTAAGATGATAGTGGGATGTCTATAGAAGTAAGAACACCAGGTAAGTTTTGATTTTCTCTAAACTCGAACTACTTGTGCCTCTTTTCGAAATCTCGCGTACTTGTATCTTGACTATTTTGACCAACGCTGCTATTACAGCCTAGTTTTTGCAAGCTCACTCTGTTCTCGAGCTTGATTCGAGGCATATGTTTAGTGGGGACGCCTGCTAACTTATTGTCTAATCAGAATCAGTGTATTATGGTCTGATCAACCATGATGCATTTGGTCCGCTCGTTCGTTTAATTATACTACGTGGATGGAGATATATAGGTATCTAGGATCTCATCCGCGACTGCATTGACAATTCCTCTTGAATTATATGTTCGTCTTTGGATCACGTGATTGTATTTAGTAACATCTTTCTTGAACTCTTTATTGTTTTGTCTCTCACTGATTTGGAAAAGACAGAAGCTCGTAATTGGTAGAGAGATACCGAGTATTCCCATGGCTATGGTAGTTGTATACACGAGGGTAACTATCGTCAGCCAGCCATGTGATTGAGTTACGCGTTCTACTCTCGACCCCAAACTGTTATCGGAACTTTCTAGCTACCTGAATTTGAGAATGATTAGGGTTTTTCCCTTAGTCGAAATGCCAACCCAAGAGACCATCTATCCTCAAGGAACCAATTGTTGTGAGCCTTTAACTATTTGCTGGAAGCTTACATTAACTAGCAATCCTTAAACCTTAACCTAACCTTTCCTCGACCAAAGCCCACAGTTTAGACATGAGATGAATAGACAAGGATATGGACAATTATTTACCGTGACTATGGTAGATGCTCATCCCGAGATTGGATTCCAACAAATATTACCCTAATTATGTCAATTTTATTATTAAGACCCAACTAGTGTTGGAGCACCACAGTCACTAGCTTAGCCAATACCATGGCTTAAATACCCTGTCGTATTATGATCTGCCAGTTGTCAACAGCAATACACGATCATTACAGCTCTTGTGACAATAGTCTGGCAAGCTTGAACCGTGTAGAGTTTCACGACTCAGTTGTTAGAAATCTTTTAGAGGATGTGCCTTAGAGTTGGTTATCCCATCGGAAACACTTGTGTACTGTGGACGAGTAGGTCATTCTAGTATATCGACCGTGTGTCATCGTACACACTCGTTTTCTATTTAACGTGGAACGAATCTTGAGTTGACTCATATCTATTGTATTCCGTTACGTCGTGCCTTATTCTTTATTAACAAGAGTTAGGGTACGGTATCCGGACTTTGAAAATTCTTCTGACCTCATTATTCCTAAGACCATGACTTAGCTTCTAAGGTGGGTAGACTGTAAACTTCCTAAAGTTTGGAATAAACTAGGATTACCTAGTGATTTAAATAATTTCCCTTAGGATGACAATTAGTGTCCCATGGACTCCCACTTTCCATTTAGACTATTTTGTGTCCCCGGCCGTGTCATTAATATTCGGAGCACGAGACCAGCTGTTACCCTCCAACAAACTTCATATGCTAGATCTAGACGAGTCCACCTTCATCTAGGTATATCATGTCCCACTCAAACACGCCCCTGGTATTCTATTTTTGGGGTACGACTTTCCGGTAAAAAGGACTAGCTATAACCTTTACCATGATACCGGTAAACTTCCCGACCATAATTAGAAACTCAACCTTGTCCCGAACCTTTCGACCCACTATATGGTTGTGACCTACTGGAAGCCCACTACGCATGTATCACTAGTGTGCCATTCACTTGTGTCTACTTGTGCTACTTAAACACAAAAGTCACTAAAGGCAAAAATTTTGGGCTTTAGGGACCTAGCTAACCAACTAGACTGGCAACTAGCTCGACCACTTGGGTGAAAACCTATTCTAGGTTACCCTAACCTAGTAAAAATAGTTTATCCTTGGGACCTTGTTCAAATCATTATAGATTGAAATCCAAGGTTCATACAACCAACGATTGATGTCCAATTAGGAAATCCAATAAGACCCAGTAAAGCCCAACCATGCATACCACTATATTTGGATTATAAAACCGAAATTATTAAAATAGGTCCCTATACCCATTTTGTTGTCTCCCTTTCTTAGAATGTGAAGTCGTTCGTAACCCTTATTCCATCTACCTGGAGGTTGCGATACGATCTTGCTTTGTATTTTATTCCTTGCTCGTGTGTTTAAATAACTACGGGAAAGATGACAATCTGGACTCCTCAAATTCCGTTATAATATGGAACCTTGTAGATAGAATTTCGAGAACGAAACTTCTATATTGCACGGAGTGCAAGCCACTCTAAGAGACGAAGGGTTCTTCGTTTTAAGTGACTAGGCTAGAGTAGCCCACTCTAGCAAATAAGTTAATGGTTCATGAATTTCCTTCTAGCTGCAACATTAGATATCCTCTACCGCCCTTGAAGCTTCAATACTGCTCTTGATTATTCTTCCTTATCTTCCTGTCCTTCCTATTTCAGAGTGACGAATGGTCACGCTTATTAGAAGTTAACAATATTTCTTAGCTACTGGGGTAAATTCGTTGCATGTTAGATTTTGGGTGGTTTGATAGATAAGAGAAGATTATAGTGGCCATAAGCAGTAGATATCTATTGGTAGATATTTTGCAATTAGTTGGAGGATTATAATTTTAGTGACAGGAGAATTGAGGGGAGTAGTGTGTCCAAAGGTGGGTAGAAGTTCTCGGAGTTCCGTAGTTACAAATGGCTAGGAGAAGATTGTGGTAACAGTGAATTTATTCTTTTACTTTTATTTTGAATTTTTAGCATGTTTTAGAATTTCGAGGACGAAATTATTTTTAAGGTGGGTAGATTTGTAGCTCCCCTTCCCGAAAATTTAGACATATTTTATTATTTCTTATTTTATTGGAATGGTTATTTTAGATTTTATAAATAATTATTTAGTTATTATTTACGGTAGATAATTTTAACCATAATGGAGTTTTGGAGTACAAGGCGACTAGGAATCGTGGCACGAATAGTGCCATGGCGCGCTTTGACTAGAGTACTAGCCCTGCCAGGGAAGGCCGAGCCATAATAATGTCCGAACTAGGAAAACCAGGCCAAGTTGTGGCATGACTTCCCTAAATAATTTAACTAGATATTATTTTAATCTCGTTGACTTTTGAGTGATCCAGTTATACCAAGTTGGCCCAAACTGGACCCGAACTGAACCCCAGCCCATCTAGTGATGCTACGCCATGTAGGTATATTTTATATTTTATGTTATTTTACAGATTAACAATATTTTATAAGTATTGTTATACGTATTATATAAATAGTATTAATTTATATGGCATTTTAGAGTGTACGACCTTCGGTGGACCTATTGACGTAGGAGTGTAATGAGTCACCCAATACCCCTATTATTGGCTTATTGCATTTTACCCTTATTATTATTAATGATTTTAGGATTACTAACAAATATAGTTATTATTTAGTTACTTTGTATTCCTAGAAATACATATATACATTATGAGTATCTATATATATTTAATGGCCAGTAGTGTATTATATGAGTATTGTATACGTCCATGGTAGATGTATATATGAACATCTCTAGAATCATTTATATATGTATATATATAATTTAAATGTATATAGAGAAATATGTGTGTGTATATATAAACATATATATAGTACCACATCTATTAATATATATATACTTATGTGTGTATATATAGATATATATATATGCGTATACCAATATAATATATACGCGTATACATGTACATGGATAAATATATGTATATGTGCAAATGGGTAGGTGTAGATAAATATATGATTATATGAGGATTTAATTATATATACAGATATAGTATTAATAGAAAGAAAAAAAAAAAAAAAAAGAATTGAAGCAGTAGCTTCCCGGCCAGACCCGAGCTTAAGCTCAGGGCCCAACCCGCAATGTACTCTCAGCAAACAGAGCCACCCGGGCCCCCAAACAGAATTCCCACCCGAGCTCTTAAGCACGCACACGCAGTGCGAACAGTAGTCGTATATATATATATCGTTATATATATCAACAGCAGCCGAGGGAGTTAACCATCGAAACCCTAATCCCACGAGAGCCTCCCCGACCCCGGACGCTCCACGCCGCCGACCGCGACCACCTCAGCCTTGCGTCGCCGCGAGGCAGTCGCCGGCAGCAGGCCAGGCCGCGCCGTCGCGCGCGCTCAGGCGAAACGCAACAGCAGTGGAAGCGTGAAGGAGCTGAGTTCGCAACGCGATCTCTCGACGATCGTCTGATCGTTTTGCGATCCATCAACTCTGGTATGTTCACAATATAACCATCTTTATTGCCTTTCAATCGGTTTAAATTCTAGCGACCCGAAACTCGAGAGAAATCGAGTTGGAAATCACCCAAAAATCTGTTGAAAACAGGACAGGAAACCAGTCCGACTACTCTAGTTCGCGTTCCGTTTTCTTCCAATCCATGCACGATTTCGAAATTCCATTTGAAGACACTTATTGACAACCTATAGGGCAACAAAACACTTCTTTTAGTTTTAAATAAGTCTAGATATTTATTAAATAAAACCTGTGTAAAGTTGACTAAAAATCTGTTTTTAAAATATAGAAATTGTCCGATACAACGTGCGTCCCGCCAATCCAGGCGACGTGGTCGCACACCGTAAGCATCGAAAGCTGCGTAACGGCTTCGTGGTCGTGTGGGCTTTGACGGAATTCAAATTGGTCGCGTGTGCGCGACGAATTTGATGCGTATCCGTCGAAATTCACCGTATCGTGCACGTTGCAAATTTCTCAATTACTTTGTGCACGCTCGTCAGATCGAGACGAAACTTGCGCCAACAGAACCGTATCGTTTTTCTGGTCATGTATGCCAAGTTTGGTCCAATTCTGAGACAGTTGAATCGTACGTCGTTTTGCGGGCCCCACGGTCCCATTCACCGAGCGATTTTGTGCACGGCCCGCCGGAATCCAACTTTGGACATACGGTTGGGTTCGTATCGAAAAACTGGATCCGTAGACATGTAGTTTGATGACTTTAGAGACCGTTGACTCTGGCACGCTTTTCGGTGCAAAGCGGATCCAACGGCGGACATCGTTTTGGCCCGAAATTACCGTTTTGCCCCTGTGTCCAGAATTGGACTTAAGGACATGCAATTCTAGCTAATTGGACTATTCTGAGAGCATTGGTATTGTTTATTTCAGCTTCCGGGGACTGTTGTACGGGTTTTGACTATAGTGGCACATTGAGTAGTTCAGATTGTCGGTTTCACCAGCAAAGGATCACAGGCGAGTACAGTTTATTGTTTGCATTTCGATATTGATCTTTACTATATTTCATTGATTAGTCATTGGTTATGTGATTATTTTCTATTATAAATTGTCGAGTCGGAAATGAGAAGTACCAAGGATGTGTGATCTGACCTTAGACCGTGTAGACCGTGTAGACCGTGTAGACCGTGTTGCATTTATTTCTTGTAGACCGTGTAGACAGTGTTTTATTTACTTCTTGTAGACAGTGTAGACAGTGATTTATTTATTGCAAAGTAGACCGTGTAGACAGTGTTTATTATTGCATTTAAACTGTGTAGTTAGTGATTATTATTCTGTAGACATTGTTTCTTTATTGCTGTGTTTTCTGTAGACCGTGTAATTGTAGACCGTGTAATTGTAGACCGTGTAACTGTAGACCGTGTAACTTTAGACCGTGTAGACCGTGTCGCATAATTGTCCCGAGACCGATCACATATCAAAGGTACTTCTAACGGTGGAAAAAAGTATATGGGTCTATTTATTACTATTGATTTTTCTTACGGCTTTATTGTTTATTTTCAAACCCATGATTGATGTCTAACCTTTGTCTTATAGTCATTTTCTTTATTTGAAATTACATTCAGTGAATTGTGCTCGTTCCATTCCTGACTGGAAACCAACATTTTCAGGTTAGCCGTGGATTCACTTAGCTTTGGGAGTGACGGGAATACTTGCAGACAAGGGCCTAGAGACTAGCTAGATAGTTGAGTTGTAGTCATTCATTTATTTGTACAAGTTTATATTTTTCTACAAATGTAAAACTTGTGATCATTGTAAGTTAAATTAGTTTCTGTGAATGAGCATTGGATTATTTGTGATTTGATCTTCATGGCCGTGACAGCGTTCTACCGCCGACACTGCGGCGTAGGCTGGCTTGGACACGTCTCGTATCCGTTTAAAAAAAAAATCGGGTGCGGGTCGTGACACCAATATCCACCACCGCCCATGCTGTCAGCCCACAAAAAAAATTGTGTCCAACAAACACAGTTTGTGTCCACACCCAAAATCTGTGCCGTGTCCACCATGTCAGTCGGGTTCGACCCCAGACCCCGTGTCCGTGTCCATATCCATCCTTTTCATCTTTATGTCCAGTTCATTACACCCGTAATACATATTTTCGTGTCCAACTCTCGGACACGATCACCAATACCACAAGACCCCATTCCCTGTGTCTGACATGGACACGTACAACATCCGAAACCTAAAATACAATATTACATTAGAAAGAAAACCTACCCCAATTTTACCAGAACTCAGCACGCCGCGCCCTTGCCGACCATCACCGGTGCCCACAACCACCATCGACCTCGAACTCTTGGTCGTCGCCCCACATCCGAACCAAGCATCAGAGCCACGCCTCCACGCCGACGAACGCGCTCCACCGCAGTCGTGAGCCGCTGCTGGCTTCGAGAGGGCCGCGTCCCTGCCGGGAGCACCATCGTGATTGTGAGCGCCAGCCCCACCGACGTCCGTCGAGCCACTGTGGCTGACCGCCACGGTGTTGTCTGCCGACAGGAACCCCACGGGCGCAGCCATGTGGCACCTTCCTCCGTTCTAGCGCCGCTCTCCAGCGCCGATCGCCACCACTGCACAAGAAGTCGCCAGTTCCGTCGCGGACCGACCTCACGTATCCTCTAACATCTTATGTATCCTAGATATCCTAACATCTATCTCTAACACATATATATAGGAACTAGCCGCTGCCGCTGCCTATTGCACTAACATACTGTTAGTATCCCTCTATGAATTGGAATATGTGATACATGTATTTGTCTTCAAGAATTAAACATATGCAATTACCTATCACATACATATTCCTTCATTTGTATATAGTGAGACACACATCTCTCCATGAGTTGTGGCCAAGGTAAGCTACTGTCCTGCTGCATTCATGGCTTCTGAACTCTACTATACTAATCTAACACTCACATGAACCTAGACTAATATTCTATTATCTGATACCATATTATCCTGATATGCATATCTCTTACTAACATCCTAACATACAAGGATACCAAACTTACTGATACTCAAGTGAGTATCTCAAAAACTCCCTATTCACCTATGGTTACAACCCATACCCTAAACTCTGATACAACTAACCAAGTGACCCCAAGCCTCTGATACATACTAGACACCCTATAGATTAGACCCTCTGATACATGATACTAAGAATAACCCCCATGCCTATGGCCTAGTGTCACGAGTCAATGGCCACTTGGGCAATCACCAAAAAGGAGGGTGTTCCCTGCTACTGTCACTGCTCTGTGGCAGAGCCAAGGGCAATGCAGTAGCCAAAGCAAACTCTACTTTTCCTTGCCTCATGCCTATTGTCTGCAGTGCCTAGCCAAGGCCACTGCTCTGTGGCTACTAGCAAATGCAAGGCAAATGCCTAAGCCAAAATCTGTCAAGACAAACCATGCCAACCCAAGCACTGCATGCCACACATGCATATGGTTTCCTATAAACCAACCCATCTAAACACCTGCACTTGACCATGGGGCTCTCTCCTGTGCATCCAATGCACAGGTCTAATGGCCCTTAAACCTGTCACACCCATCCTGCCATTAAGTTGTTGCCTATTAACACAGGTAACTCTCATATACATTCACACTTCTCACACTCTCTTCCTCTGTGATACATGTATTTGTTACATTTGTTACATCCGCTGCCGCTGCCTACTGCACTAACAGTATGTTAGTATCCCTCTACTAATCCTATTGGATATAAACCTATCCTAGACACTCTCAAAATTTCTCCATGGGTGATATCAAACCCAACCTAACTTCCTAATGAGGACTCAAAAGAGCCTAAAAATTGAACCTATGGATTCAAAACACACACAATACCTGTGTGTGTGTGTGTGTGTTCGTGTGTGTGTGTGTGTGTGTATGTGTCCGTGTTCGTGTGTGTGTGTCCGTGTGTCCGTGTGAGTGTGTGTGTGTGTGTCTGTGTGTGTGGGGGGGGAGAAGGAGGAGGAGGAGGAGTGTTAGGGTTTACCGGAGAGAAGGAGGAGAAGCTCGGATTGGGGGAGGAGGAGCTCGAGGAGGAGGAGCTCGGGGAGGGGGGGAGGGATTGGGGTCGCCGGGGGAGGAGGGAGTCGCCGGGGGGAGGGAGTCGCCGGAGTGGGGAGGGAGTCGCCGAGAGGAGGAGGGAGTCAAAAAATATGAAATTTTTGAGTGAGGGGAAAAAAGGAAACAGAACTGTGCCCTAATTAAAAAAATTAGCGACGTCAACAGTTGACGTCGCTAAACGTCACAACCTTTTAATATATGGCGACATATTTTAATAATATGTCGCTGAACGTCGCTATTCCGCAATGTAATTTATCTACTGTCGCTGAACGTCGCTATTCAGCGACGATTTGTGATGTCAATAGAAGGGCGTCGCTGTATTACATATTTAGCGACGGTATTTTGTTCCGTCGCTAAACAACGTCGCTAATATAGCATATTTTAGTAGTGAAGCGGCTCTCCTCAACGTAAAGGCCATGGCATGAGACGCTCGTCCGCTAGCCCGCAGGGAGCCATCGAGCTCGCCATGGATGATCTCTCGGGCAATAGTGCCAACCGTGCATACCAGCCTTCACCAATCATGGGCCATCTTGCCATATGCGACTAAGTACACATCGACCACCCTTGTCACGCCAATATCCACCACCGCCCATGCTGTCAACAGCCATCGCCCACAAAAAAATCATGTCCAACAAGCACAGTTTGTGTCCACACCCAAAATCTGTGCCGTGTCCACCACGTCAGTCTGGTACGACCCCAGACCCCGTGTCTGTGTCCACATCCATCCTTTTCATCTTTGTGTCCAGTTCATTACACCCGTAATACATATTTTTGTGTCCAACTCTCGGACACGATCACCAATACCACAGGACCCTATTCCCTGTATCTGACATGGACACGTACAACATCCGAAACCCAAAATACAACATTACATCAGAAAAAAACCTACCCCAATTTCACCAGAACCCGGCACACCACGCCCTTGCCGACCATCACCGGTGCCCACAACCGCCATCGACCTCGAACTCTTTGTCACAGCCCTACATCCGAACCAAGCATCAGAGCCACGCCTTCGCGCCGACGAACGCGCTCTACCGTAGTCGTGAGCCGCTGCTGGCTTCGAGAGCGCCGCATCCCTGCCGGGAGCACCATCGTGACTGTGAGCGCCAGCCCCACCGGCGTCCGCTGAGCTACTGTGGCCGACCGCCACGGTGTTGTCCGCCGACAGAAACCCCACGGGCGTAGCCATGCGGCGCCTTCCTCCGTTCTAGCACCGCCCTCCAGCGCCGATCGCCGCCATCGCGCAAGAAGTCGCCAGTTTCGTCGCGGACTGACCTCACGCCTCCCGGAGACTCCAGGCGAACAGCGGCTCGCCCGCTGTTGCCACACTTCCGGCCGTCTCCGTCGCCGTGAAGCACCAGCCGCCGCCTTCGAGAGCGGCCAGGACCGCTTCTCCCAGCCGACTCTGGCTGACCCTCTATCAGACCTCGGTGCCACCATGTGCGACCTTCCTCCGCCGCCAGCTTGGCGACCGAGCCAGTCCGGCCTCGTCGCGGCTGTGCCAGCTTCCCGAATCCCGACCGCCCGCCGAGCTCTTTAGCTCGATTTGGTGAGTTCCCTTCATTTTCCCTCTTCTCCTCGTCTTCTCTCTCTTCACATGAAGTAACTCTTTAATTTACTATTATAATTATTAGAAGTAGTGGTCTAAGAGTTGATGTTAGAGTGTGTTGTGTTGAGGACTCAATTAATTGTGTGTGGTTTTGAGGACTCAATTGATTGAGTCCAAGTGTTGGGCTTTAAGCCCAATGGGCAAATGAGGGGTCTTCTCCACTTTGTTTACAAATTGTGTGTCACACTTTACTTGTTATATAGGGCCTTAAGTCAACCAAATATTTTTAATTAGATTGACACACATATATATATATATTAATTGGACTTGTATATACATATTCATGGTTTATAAAATATAGTATTCTGATATATATAAATACTTTGAAGAGTATATTTTGGGTCCTTGCGTAAAATAGATGGTTTACTGTATTTTATATATTAATCCTATAAATTAGTAAATAATGACCTTATGGTTGGAATATTTTCAAAAGGTTTTATATAACGAGTATTTTGAAATATTATTACTATATAAATTTATTAATATTTTCCTTTTCAAATTCTATATTAGAATAGATAAATATTAAAATCGTGGTTAATCATGCACCCCTAATTCTTGCAAATCATGACTTTCTCATATCAACTTAGGCTAATCGGACTAATCTGGACCTGGTGAGATTATCAGTTTCACCAGCAGAGGACCTCAGGCGAGTACAGTTTATTGTCTATTTTCAATATTAATTTTCACTATATTTCATTGATTGGTCATTGGTTATGTGATTTTATATTCTATTATAAATTATTGAGTCGGGATATAAGAAGTACCAAGAATGTGTGATCCGACCAGATACATTATTTATTTTCATGCAAGTAGACCTCGTAGACATTGTTTATTTTCTGCAAGTAGACCTCGTAGACATTGTTTATTTTCTGCAAGTAGACCTCGTAGATATTGTTTATTTTCTGCAAGTAGACCTCGTAGACATTGTTTATTTTCTGCAAGTAGACCTCGTAGACCTCGCGCACTAAAAACATGTCACAACCCGCTCCCGAATAACCGGATACGAGTCGGACACGCCCAGCCTTTATCATTAGACACAACAAAGTAAGCTGTACCAATCTAGGGAAACTAACCAAATATCAAGACAAGTATGAAACACAGCATCTATAAAAATGTATCCCAGTGTGAAGTACAATATCAGAATTTATTATATTCCAGAATGATAGAAGTCTACTAGTCTCAATACATGGAAATAATAGGGAAAACTAAGGAAATCTCTAGGCTTCTGCAGCCTCTAAGTCATGAGCAGCACCAGCTAGCTCTCCTGCATCAATAGGCTCCTCACCATAGAATGTATCACACAAGGCCTCCAACTCACCTGCAACTTATCCAGTCAGGAGCGGAGCTGGTATATCCAGAGAAATGAACATGTACATCATGGTATGAATCAAGAAAACATGAATAAATGTAAAGTACAAGGCATGAAACTGAATAGGAATACTGAAAGTAAAATAGGGAACATGGTAAGAGTCCTGAGCATGAAATACAACCTGAACATGAAGTACAACTTGAACATGAAATACAACCTAAAATCCTGAAATACAAACTGAATCCTGACATGTGCAATATGAAATACATCTAGATTGTGATCGGCTTGGGTAGATGCAATGAACCTAAAATGGTACGGCTTTGGCCCCGCGTGCACGGTGCGGGACCCAAGCTATTCACATGAGTAGTAATAGGGTTTGATCACATATCTATAGTATTTTCCTTTCCAGACACAAATGATGCAAGGAACATGAAACCAGACAATATCGTGAACTATCGTGTCATCAAGGAGATACAAGATGGGATATGAAGACATGAGAAATGAACAAATCAGAGGAGTATACTTGCCTGGCTCCGGGAAGTACGGGTGAACAATGGAAGCTGGATATCCTCCTGGTTATTTTAAATAGGTACAAGTTGATAAATAACTAGATAAGCTTAAATTGGTATCTTGCAGTTCTAAAACATGACTCACTACCAACTATGTTATCTGGTTAAACTCATTATTAATTATTCACCATTAACTCCCTACAAGCATTCTCCCATAACCACTAGTTAACCAATTAGTTAAAAGCAAGGTTAACTAACATTGACTAATTAGAAGCCTATAATGACAGTCATGCTACTAACCCTGGAAATATGGTTATCAGATTTCAGTTGAGGCCTGAGAATTTGATGCCAGTTTTGATTCAGAGTTTCAGTTAGAAATGTGGGGAGTCCTCTCTTTAGAGACACACAAATTTCCTGTTAAAACAACAGTTTAATATATATGGAATACTCACGACCCGCTCCCGAATAATCGGACACGAGTCGGACACGCCCAGCCTTTATCGTTAGACACAACAAAGTAAGCTGTACCAATCTAGGAAAACTAACCAGATATCAAGACAAGTATGAAAACACAGCATCTATAAATGTATCCCAGAAAAGAAGTACAAGATCAGAATTCTATTACATTCCAGCAAATGAAAGTAAGTCTACTAGTCTCAATACAGGAAAAAAATGCTAAAGGTAAACTCTAGGCTTCTGCAGCCTCTAGGTCACAAGCAGCTACAGCTGGTTCAGCAAGAAAAGCAATATCCTGTCCATAATAGGTGTCGTACGGGGCCTCCAACTCACCTGCAACATATCCTATTCAGGAGCGGAGCAAGTATATCCAAGAAAATGAACATGTACATCATGGTATGAATCAAGGAACGGGAATATATGTAAAGTACAGAAAATGAGAACAAGACATGAACTGAACAGGAAATACTGAAAGTAAAACAGGGAACATGGTAAGAGTCATGAGCATGAAATACAACCTGAACATGAAGTACAACCTGAACATGAAATACAACCATGAAATCCTGAAATACAAACTGAATCCTGACATGTGCAATATTTGAAATACATCTTGATTGTGATCGGCTTGGGTAGATGCAATGAACCTGAAATGGTACGGCTTTGGCCCCGCGTGCACGGTGCGGGACCCAAGCTATTCACATGAGTAGTAACAGGGTTTGATCACATATCTATAGTATTTTCCCTCCCAGACGCAAGTAATACATGGAACATGAAACCAGACAATATCGTGATACATCGTGTCACTCAAGGAGATTCAAGAATGAACATGCAAGACATGAGAAATGAACAAATCCGAGGAGTATACTTGCATGTCACCGGGTGATCGAGAAAAGGTAGTAGAGCTGGGAATCCTCCTGTTATATAGTTACAATTGATAAGTCAACAATTTAAAGTAGATACTTCTAGTCTAAATGTCATTTATCATAATTTGGTTTTTAACACTAACCTATCTCATATATATAACTCTATCTTACAAATACACAACCTAAAATAATATCCTAAATTATGAGAAAACTCTAACATAGATTTCTTATCACACAACTTATGCTATGATTCCCAAAGTGGCCAACATCTAATAAACCACAGAGGTTCACTAAAGGAATAAAGTATTTAGTTTAAGATTAACTCAACTAACCAATACCCATCTAGTCCTAATTCAATCTTGTATAAGCTGACACCAACAGTCCCAGTTCAGTGCAACAGTCTCATGTGTCAGGACCTGCATCTTAGGTATTTAATAGGACTGAACAAGGTTGATACACCATAAGTCCTATTATTCATATCTAGATAGGATTCCCAGGTTTCAGGAATTTCCTAAATGGAAACTTATGATTCAGTCCCCAATCTCAGGACATGATTTAATGGTTCAGGTCTAATTCAATTTCAAATAAGACTTGCTACTATATAACAGTACTTGTAATTTGGTTTTCAACTCACAATATCCAAGAATTAACCCCAGGGACCCAAAGTCTTAGGTCAAGCAGGACTGGTACACAGTCCAGTCCAATTCAAACAGGGTTCATCCTAGCTAATACTCTAAGTTATACAATATCTAGTCACCATTTTCTAAACTGAGCTTACACCCAATAATCAGCCAGGAAGAGGCTAACCATCAGTTCTCTGGTTCAAAATTTATACCAACATCAACCTGGGAATTCCTAACAAATTTTGAGGTAATTGCCAACACCCTAATCTCTATACTTCAAGTGGTATTACTGAACAGGACTGAACCATTGCAACTTCAATTCCTGGAACTTAATATTTACCCAAGGTTTACACTCAATCCTAGTTAAAGGTTGTTACAACCCAGATGGAGTGAAACCTGCACTCGAGAGGGTTTGCAAAACATGAAGTGAACCTAAAACCCATCTTCCAATTTCTGTCAAACCAATATCCATCTAACAGTCCCCATGAAATCAAATCTCAGTTCTCATATGAATTCACATATCATCCCCATGTGAATTCACATCACAGTCTCATGTGAAATCACATATCAATTCCATGTGAATATCAGTTCCATGTGAATTCACATCACAGTCTCATGTGAATTTACATAACAGTCTCATGTGAATGCACATATCAGACTTATGTGAAATTACATATCAGTTCCTAAAACAGGACTGAGCATATCACCTTGTGTGTTCAATCACATTCATTCCTGCATATAATAGTCCCCATGTCCTGTTCAGTCCCTAAACATGACTGCTAAAAGTATCTGAAACAACAGTATACTTGCAGTAATCAATTTCCAAATCGAATTGAATCCCTGGTTTCAGTCCTCCTCATATGGCATTTGGAAAACAACACAAAATGAAAAGTTAAATAACTTGCACAGGACACTAAACAAATTCTATCTACCATATATCTAACTAAGGAGTTTTGTTCAACTCACACATCCAATCTTGAATCAGTCATGTTGGAACTTCAGTTATCTCAAATCAGTCACTGTCCTAACATAATTTATGTGAAGTTCAGTCATGGTGTAAATCATTCCAGAACATCACTAGATAGGAATACCTAACCATGACAGTCCTAGATTGCTACACAGTTCTTCTCAACTGGAATTTGCTATCCCATGGTCTGTTTCAGGATTAAAACAACCCATCATGCAGATAACTGCCAAAATCACTTCAGTCCAATAGCAGGGTATCCTACTCAGGTTCCCAGTTAATTCAGGCCAGACAATTTTTATCAAAGTGAGTTACCTCAAATGGCTTTCAACAAGTCAGTTAAACTCTTCAAAACCAAATACAATATCAAGTTTCCCAGGTTTCAATAGTGCATATACATTAACAGGTATTACTAGTTAAACAATGGTATGAAATCTCGGTTTCACACGACAATTACCAATATAAACCTCAATTCAAAGTTAATACCAATATGAAATCCAGAGAGCAGTGTAATATAACATTGAACCCCTATACAGGGTGTTAATACTATACAATATTTACAGCCTACCCATAGGCTTATTAACAGTTTTCGAATTAAAAACAACAATAGAAATTACCTTGCTAACTTCGATTCACAAGTGAATCAATCCTCTGGTTCAAGACTGGAGTAGGTTCTACCTACAGATGAATTTAGTAGTTCAACTTGGTTAGAACAACACCTAGGAAATCAATCGAACAATTGAAGGGTTGAACATTCACCCTTGGTTCGAAATCAACACTTTAGATTTGGCAACAATGGAGTTCAAGAACGAGGATCGAACACCAAATCAACAGTCGATCTATGATCAAAGAAGCCATTGAAAATTACAAATAAATCATCATTTAGATCATAGGCTCACTTCTTCGATTCGAGTGGATCAACCAACTCAACAAGTTCGAAGAAGAAGATGACCCAAATTCTAAGATCTGATTGAACAACACAAATTCCAAATCAAAACAGAAATTAAAAAATATACCTATGGATCAAATTGACAATTCACCTTGCCATTTGATCGTGGATTCAACTGGGATTGATTGGAATGTGAAAAAGATCTGAACGGCCAACATTAGCACAGCTATGTGGCTTTGAATCAAAGAAAACGATGAAGGCTCGATTACCATTTTGAAGATTGCAGTGGCTCCCTCCGCGCCATTGTCATTCTGTGATCTGAACTTGCAAAGGAAGGAGAATGAAAGGATTTGAAGAATTCTCTGAAATTGGTTGAGACAAAAGAAAAGGGATCTGATCCTATAAATAAACAGTGGGCTGGGGGTGGCGTGGGGATCAAGCTCAATTAGAACGAGAATTATCAATATTTCCTGGCAGAGTCGGTTAGAGCACATGGCCCTGCCATGGCCGTTAGGAAAAAAATCGAATTTGAAAGAAGTTCATTTGCTAAGAAGGTTAGAAGAGATGGAAAAGTAATTCCTTCTCCAGGATTTAATGACAGTGTGGATTTAATGGACACTGGTTGGGCTGCCAGTGATGGGCCCAAACTAGTTGATGGGTTTAAATGAAATTAGGCCCAAGGTAAAAATTAGATGATAACTAAAATGAATATGACTTCACCTATATTTAAATATAATAAAAATTCCCAAATTATTTAATTAGTATAAAATTTTAAATTTTCAATATTTGGAAAGGTGGAGTTACAAATCTCTCCCCCTTGAAAAATTTTGCCCTCGAAATTCAGAATTAGTTCAAAATTGATTCACGAAACATCCCGAAATATTTATTGAAAAATTGGAAATTCATAATACAAAATACAATCAGGTAAACAATCTCGGGTAGCGCTCTCGCATCTCATCCTCACGCTCCCATGTGGACTCTTCCGGAGAGTGATGTCTCCACATGACGCGGACAAGAGGAACGGTCTGGTTCCGCAGTCGCTTCTCTCTCCGGTCCCGGATCTCCACTGGCTGCTCCTCGTAGGTCAAGCTCGGATCCACCTCTAACTCTGAGTAGTCTACTACGTGGCTCGGGTCTGGAATATAGCGTCAAAGCTGAGATACGTGGAAGACGTTGTGTACCCCCTCCAAGCTAGCTGGAAGCGCTAGTCGATATGCCACCTCTCCAATCCGTGCCGTCACGTCGAAAGACCCGATGTACCTCGGACTGAGCTTCCCGCCTCTGCCGAACCGAATGACGCCTCTGGTCGGTGACATCTTCAGGAACACTCTATCGCCAACCGCGAACTCCAATGGCCGTCTCCTGCTGTCCGTCCAGTGCTTCTGTCGATCCTGCGCAACTCTGAGCCTTGAGACCAAGTACACACAAAAGTTTGAGATATCACGCTTTGACAAAGGTCGAGGATCAAACAGTCACGATGTGGAATGACTTTTCAACTTAGAGGATAAGTTGTGAGGGCACTATCTTCCGGGCATGATTAAAATTTTAGCATGGTAGGAGAATCATTGTTAGGTAGGTATGATTAGATCGAAGTTTAAACAAAACATGATCAAAATATAGATATGATAAAATCTGATGGAATAGAATCCAAGTCTAGGAAGTTAAATGATCCAACAAAAAAATGCAAGAAGAGAATTTGCAACAGTCAATTTGAGGAGTCAGATAGAACTACCCGAGAGGTATAGTATCAAATCAAGGAAACGTACAAGGATTTGTGATTTTTGAAATATCAATAATCAGACGAAAAGAAATATAGTCACCAGGGTGTCCGAAAACATATAGCCATTTGAAATCACAGTATTTAGAATCCTGCCTTGCCAGTGTACATCTGGCTGCAGCAACATTCAGTTCCATGACTCAAACAACGATATGTTACCGAATACTCTATCAACTTTATCAATTCAAACAAGTGTTACGAAACAACTCAAGAGATCAAATATGAAAGTTTTTGGACAAAGTCTCGATAATACTCGAAAATCGACAAATACCTGAAATTATTTCAACTAAAAGTTCCTGGCTCGCCAGTGCGTTGCTGGCTGCAGTGAACCCGTAGTCTCCATAATCCAGATAATGGTTGCAGTGTGCAACTGACACGCCCTAGTAGGTCATTGAGTAGTCTCTCGACGTTATCCATAGGAATTTCAAAAAGAATTCAAGAAATTCAAAATGGGTTCTCATTGTCCAAGTCACAAAATAGTATTATCTGCCTATTAGAATTCAAGGGTTTATTAGGTACTAAGAAACAACAAAGAGATTTCCTGAAATAGATCTTGAACACGAAACGAAGTTTCGAACAATAACCAGAATCTCAATTGGCCAACAACCTCATATAGGAATCAAATACCCGAATAGATAACAAAATCTCGGAGGATGAACAGAATGCAAAGTATAGAATATAAACAAAATCTCGAAGCAAAATCTCGTACCAGAAACAGAGTTCAACAAAATCTCAAATAACAATGAAATCTCAACAGAGTTCGAATGGAAAATGAAATCTTCAATAGAATACCAAGTCACAGATGGAAAATAATTCTCGAATAGAAGATCTCGAACAAGAAGCAAGACCACAGATAATGAATAGAAAATAGTGTATCAATTAGGGAGTGGAAAACAAGCAAGGAATTCGTGGATATGAAACAAGCGAAATCTAAATTAGGAAACGAGATCAAACAAGGTCGTGAACAGAAAAAAATTCTTGAACAGGAATAAGTAACAAATAGGAAACAATTTCTCAAAATAGCAACCAAAGTCTTCAAACGAAGTCTCGAATAGGGACTGAATCTTAAGCAAGTGTCAAGATAGGAGTGAAGGTTCAACAATGTTTTGATTGGGATCAAGTTTCAAAATAAAATTTCGGATAGGAATAAAATCTCGACTAGAACATGGTTCAAAATAGGAAACTTTTCAAATAGAAGCAAAATAAAGCCATGAATATGAAACAGGATATCGAATAGTGAATTTCAAACAATTATCAAATTGTGGATCTGAAACAAACTTACCCGAATAGGAAACAATATCTCGAAATAAGTTTCGAATATCACATAGGATTTCAAACAAGAAAACAAGAAGTTTCGAGAAATGATTTAGGTGCTAAGAGGAATTAAAGGAAGACTGGGTTACGAATCATAATACATGGTTTCCTCCAACCATGCAAAAGAAGCCTTCTGCCTTCAATCTGTCTTCAGTATTCCTTCGGGACTGGAATTACTTCCATCTTCTTCACTGTTCTACGTAGACTGGTTCTTGCAGTAGTGCTCCATATAATTGCTGAATCCGAAGAGGAGGGTCCCCTTGCTGTAGTCCTGGTGCTCCTCGTGCTTGTCCTTGGGCAGTGTGATCAACGATCTCTGGGCAATCCTTGACTTGATGGGCAGGCGATCCGTAGTGCAGGTGTAGCCTTCGTCTCTGGCGGCACTCTTTATGGTGATGTCTTGACGGCGGCAGAAATTGTAGGTGGTCGTCATCTGAATCTGAGTCTGGGTCTCCCGCTGGGCTGAAGCGCAGAGCCTCTGTTAGGAATATACGTCTGCTGGCGTGCTGGCTGTTGAGATCTGCTCTCGATGATGCGACTGGTGGTGTGACCGAAAAAGTGCAGACTAAGTGTTGCGACGCTTTGCGAGTCAAGGATAGTTGTTGTCTTCGTCATAAGTCTTCATGTCGCTCCTGGGCTTTAGTTTTCCATCTTGTTGTATGTGCTACGAGCTGGATCTCCCGGTTGGTGACTTCAATATTCAGAGGAGTCGGGTTCTCAGGGACTTGAATGATCTTCAGTTGCGACTCCAGGTTCTCGATCGGTTCCTCGATGCAAGATATGTGTTCGGGGTCGGAGAAGTCCAAAGGTCTGGGAGTCTGGAAAGCAGAAGTCTTTTCTGGCTCGAGAAACGCATCCACAAGTCTGGCTTGGAAAATGATGGCTTGCTCTCTCTCTCTGGGTGTCAAGAAACTTTTTAAACATCTCCGTCAACTACGTACTACCCATAGGGATAGTAGGGACGACCTACGGGGTGGAAGCTCGGAATCCTCAAGTATAGGTGGATCAACCGCTCCGATGTCGCGTGCTTTTGAACTATCTGAAAAACAGAAAACTGTTAAAATAACCTAGACCTAAATGCAACAAGTGTTTATAGAATATCAATATACCTGATATACCCTTATTTTCTGATTTTCCTATGTTGTGTTCAAGTTTCCTTAGTATAATCAAGTCCCCCAATAGTACGCTAAGACCTAGGTACCATTAGGATAGACCTGCATGGGCCACCACTAAAAACATGTCACGACCCGCTCCCGAATAATCGGATACGAGTCGGACACGCCTAGCCTTTGTTGTTAGACACAACAAAGTAAGCTGTACCAATCTAGGAAAACTAACCAGATATCAAGACAAGTATGAAAACACAGCATCTATAAATGTATCCCAGAAAAGAAGTACAAGATCAGAATTCTATTACATTCCAGCAAATGAAAGTAAGTCTACTAGTCTCAATACATGAAAAAATGCTAAAGGTAAACTCTAGGCTTCTGCAGCCTCTAGGTCACAAGCAGCTCCAGCTGGCTCAGCAAGAAAAGCAATATCCTGTCCATAATAGGTGTCGCACGGGGCCTCCAACTCACCTGCAACATATCATATTCAGGAGCGGAGCAAGTATATCCAAGAAAATGAACATGTACATCATGGTATGAATCAAGGAACAGGAATATATGTAAAGTACAGAAAATGAGAACAAGACATGAACTGAACAGGAAATACTGAAAGTAAAACAGGGAACATGGTAAGAGTCCTGAGCATGAAATACAACCTGAACATGAAGTACAACCTGAACATGAAATACAACCATGAAATCCTGAAATACAAACTGAATCCTGACATGTGCAATATTTGAAATACATCTTGATTGTGATCGGCTTGGGTAGATGCAATGAACCTGAAATGGTACGGCTTTGGCCCCGCATGTACGGTGCGGGACCCAAGCTATTCACATGAGTAGTAACAGGGTTTGATCACATATCTATAGTATTTTCCCTCCCAGACGCAAGTAATACATGGAACATGAAACCAGACAATATCGTGATACATCGTGTCACTCAAGGAGATTCAAGAATGAACATGCAAGACATGAGAAATAAACAAATCCGAGGAGTATACTTGTCTGTCACCGGGTGATCGAGAAAAGGTAGTAGAGATGGGAATCCCCCTGTTATATAGTTACAATTGATAAGTCAACAATTTAAAGTAGATACTTCTAGTCTAAATGTCATTCATCATAATTTGGTTTTTAACACTAACCTATCTCATATATATAACTCTATCTTACAAATACACAACCTAAAATAATATCCTAAAGTATGAGAAAACTCTAACATAGATTTCTTATCACACAACTTATGCTATGATTCCCAAAGTGGCCAACATCTAATAAACCACAGAGGTTCACTAAAGGAATAAAGTATTTAGTTTAAGATTAACTCAACTAACCAATACCCATCTAGTCCTAATTCAATCTTGTATAAGCTGACACCAACAGTCCCAGTTCAGTGCAACAGTCTCATGTGTCAGGACCTGCATCTTAGGTATTTAATAGGACTGAACAAGGTTGATACACCATAAGTCCTATTATTCATATCTAGATAGGATTCCCAGGTTTCAGGAATTTCCTAAATGGAAACTTATGATTCAGTCCCCAATCTCAGGACATGATTTAATGGTTCAGGTCTAATTCAATTTCAAATAAGACTTGCTACTATATAACAGTACTTGTAATTTGGTTTTCAACTCACAATATCCAAGAATTAACCCCAGGGACCCAAAGTCTTAGGTCAAGCAGGACTGGTACACAGTCCAGTCCAATTCAAACAGGGTTCATCCTAGCTAATACTCTAAGTTATACAATATCTAGTCACCATTTTCTAAACTGAGCTTACACCCAATAATCAGCCAGGAAGAGGCTAACCATCAGTTCTCTGGTTCAAAATTTATACCAACATCAACCTGGGAATTCCTAACAAATTTTGAGGTAATTGCCAACACCCTAATCTCTATACTTCAAGTGGTATTACTGAACAGGACTGAACCATTGCAACTTCAATTCCTGGAACTTAATATTTACCCAAGGTTTACACTCAATCCTAGTTAAAGGTTGTTACAACCCAGATGGAGTGAAACCTGCACTCGAGAGGGTTTGCAAAACATGAAGTGAACCTAAACCCATCTTCCAATTTCTGTCAAACCAATATCCATCTAACAGTCCCCATGAAATCAAATCTCAGTTCTCATATGAATTCACATATCATCCCCATGTGAATTCACATCACAGTCTCATGTGAAATCACATATCAATTCCATGTGAATATTAGTTCCATGTGAATTCACATCACAGTCTCATGTGAATTTACATAACAGTCTCATGTGAATGCACATATCAGACTTATGTGAAATCACATATCAGTTTCTAAAACAGGACTGAGCATATCACCTTGTGTGTTCAATCACATTCATTCCTGCATATAATAGTCCCCATGTCCTGTTCAGTCCCTAAACAGGACTGCTAAAAGTATCTGAAACAACAGTATACTTGCAGTAATCAATTTCCAAATCGAATTGAATCCCTGGTTTCAGTCCTCCTCATATGGCATTTGGAAAACAACACAAAATAAAAAGTTAAATAACTTGTACAGGACACTAAACAAATTCTATCTACCATATATCTAACTAAGGAGTTTTTGTTTAACTCACACATCCAATCTTGTATCAGTCGTGTTGGAACTTCAGTTATCTCAAATCAGTCACTGTCCTAACACAATTTATGTGAAGTTCAGTCATGGTGTAAATCATTCCAGAACATCACTAGATAGGAATACCTAACCATGACAGTCCCTAGATTGCTACACAGTTCTTCTCAACTGGAATTTGCTATCCCATGGTCTGTTTCAGGATTAAAACAACCCATCATGTAGATAACTGCCAAATCACTTCAGTCCAATAGCAGGGTATCCTACTCAGGTTTCCAGTTAATTCAGGCCAGACAATTTCTATCAAAGTGAGTTACCTCAAATGGCTTTCAACAAGTCAGTTAAACTCTTCAAAACCAAAAGCAATATCAAGTTTCCCAGGTTTCAATAGTGCATATACATTAACAGGTATTACTAGTTAAACAATGGTATGAAATCTCGGTTTCACACGACAATTACCAATATGAACCTCAATTCAAAGTTAATACCAATATGAAATCCAGAGAGCAGTGTAATTTAACATTGAACCCCTACACAGGGTGTTAATACTAGACAATATTTACAGCCTACCCATAGGCTTATTAACAGTTTTCGAATTAAAAACAACAATAGAAATTACCTTGCTAACTTCGATTCACAAGTGAATCAATCCTCTGGTTCAAGACTGGAGTAGGTTCTACCTACAGATGAATTTAGTAGTTCAACTTGGTTAGAACAACACCTAGGAAATCAATCGAACAATTGAAGGGTTGAACATTCACCCTTGGTTCAAAATCAACACTTTAGATTTGGCAGCAATGGAGTTCAAGAACGAGGATCGAACACCAAATCAACAGTCGATCTATGATCAAAGAAGCCATTGAAAATTACAAATAAATCATCATTTAGATCATAAGCTCACTTCTTCGATTCGAGTGGATCAACCAACTCAACAAGTTTGAAGAAGAAGATGACCCAAATTCTAAGATCTGATTGAACAACACAAATTCCAAATCAAAACAGAAATTAAAAAATATACCTATGGATCAAATTGACAATTCACCTTGCCATTTGATCGTGGATTCAACTGGGACTGATTGGAATGTGAAGAAGATCTGAACGGCCAACATTAGCACAGCTATGTGGCTTTGAATCAAAGAAAACGATGAAGGCTCGATTACCAGTTTGAAGATTGCAGTGGCTCCCTCCGTGCCATTGTCATTCTGTGATCTGAACTTGCAAAGGAAGGAGAAGGAAAGGATTTGAAGAATTCTCTGAAATTGGTTGAGACAAAAGAAAAGGGATCTGATCCTATAAATAAATAGTGGGCTGGGGGTGGCGTGGGGATCAAGCTCAATTAGAGCAGGAATTCTTAATCTTTTCTGGCAGAGTCGGTTAGAGCACATGGCCCTGCCATGGCCGATAGGAAAAAAATCGAATTTGAAAGAAGTTCATTTGCTAAGAAGGTTAGAAGAGATGGAAAAGTAATTCCTTCTCCAGGATTTAATGACACTGTGGATTTAATGGACACTGGTTGGGCTGCCAGTGATGGGCCCAAACTAGTTGATGGGTTTAAATGAAATTAGGCCCAAGGTAAAAATTAGATGATAACTAAAATGAATATGACTTCACCTATATTTAAATATAATAAAAATTCCTAAATTATTTAATTAGTATAAAATTTTAAAATTTCAATATTTGGAAAGGTGGAGTTACAGTGTAGTATTCCAGACTGATCACATGTCAAAGGTACTTCTAACAGTTGGGAAGGTATTTTAGTTTATTTGTCTGCTATTAATTTTTCGTCTTTTCTTGCATCTTTTCTGTTTATTTTCAAAACATATAATTAATGTCTAACCTCTATTTTATATTCATTTTTATATATTGGAACTGTATTCAGTGAATTGTACGCGTTCCATTCCTGACTGGAAACCAAAATTTTACAAATTAGTCGCGGCTACCTTTAGCATCAGATTCGGAAGACATGGGTATATGCGGAGGCCAAACCTAGAGGCTAGTTAAATAGTTTAGTATTCATGTAGTTGTCTTTTTATAATTTTGTGAGACATTGTACCTTGTATTCAAATGTAAACTTGTGAATATTGTAATTAATTTAGTTTGTGAATGAGCAAATAAAGTATTTCTTACATGCGATATTGAGCATTGTGGCTAGACAGCGTTCTACCACCGACACTGCGGCGTAGGCTGGCTTGGATACGCGCTCACATCCGTTTAAAAAAAAGGGTGCGGGTCGTGACAAGTTTTTTTGGTGGCCCATGCAGGTCAGTCTTTGCCAGTTGTGCGAACTCGTGGTAGTACCGTATTAGTCGTACTACTGCGAGCCTGCGACTAGGAAATGCTCATTCACAACTAGGAGTAAATCAATTTTAAGAGAATGGCTAGGATTAGGAGCCCCTAATTTAATTTGACATTGGGTAGTTAAGGTTGCTACATAGGTCTCACTAGATGACTTTCAGGATACATTATCACATTTTGATTCGACGGTATTTCTAAGGGGGGTAGACTCGTAACATCTTCCCAAAAATTTTAAAAATAGCATTTATTCCTTTTATTTGAATTAAGATATGATTTTTGAAAATTTTACAAATATTTAATTTAATTAATTATTATAGAATGCCTTAGTCTTGGTTAAATTTTGGAGCGCCATCTGACTAATAGTGATGGCACGGATAATGCAATGGT
>JANAVB010043928.1:37500-66805 GCA_029216955.1 Iris pallida | reverse complement strand
CATAAATCTCAAATTTAGGAATATATTTTTGCAAAAAAAAGTTCGATGGAATATCAATTTGGAGAAGAAATATTTTTGAAGATTAGTGATAAAAGGATAACGACGAATTCAAAGATTTAACGGAATTGAAAACCACAAGTGACTCGAAACTAAAGGGCTCGTAATCGAGATTTGAGAAAGGAAGTTATTGCCTATTGACAAGGTTGCAAGTCTATAGGATAATGGTAGCGTTATTGATTTAAACACTCATGGGTTGTCATGCATTAACCATCTTCGAGCTGTTGATTTTATTCCACTAGAATTATCTAAATCTCCCATTCCCCTATCTTATGCCTTGAACTTCTCGCCCGAGGATTTAAGACATGATTCTTATCAACTAAACTCTTTACATTCCCTTCAACCCTACCTACCCTAATTTTTTCTAAATTTTGTGGAAGAAATTCTTTTAAGATGGGTAGGATGTAAACCCCCTAAATTTTTACTACAATTTTTATAAATAAGGTATCGATTTTTGTTTTTCGTATTGTCGTCGTGCGCGAATTTGTATTTTTGCTCGTCGAGTGCGAATATGTGTGAGGTACATATTTTAGAAAATCGTTTTTATTATAGATTTTTATAAGAGAAATAAGGTTTTCAAAATAATATGTGATAAATATTGTATTTGTTTAAAGTTGTAAAAAGACGTCGCATCAAGATTGCCAAAACATTATTTTATTTGGGATTATAAAAATACTATTTTATTTCTTGTTAAAATAGTAGTAAGTTAAAAAACCATGGTTATGTAAATATTTTATTACATACGAGTTACATAAATTTATTCGTATTTTTGATTTTTCAAAATTAATTATTATTTTTATATTATTATAAAAGACATTTTTAGAAATAATTTGATTAAATATTTGACTATTATGGTGATTTAAAATTTGATATTAGTAATCTCTATTTAAAATAGATTTAAACTAAAGTTGTGATTTAAATTTTGATTGAATTGAATTTAATATGACATTATCTACTGGGGGATTTAAACTACTCTTAACCCTTATCTAAATATGAGCTCCCACCTCTTATATAAAGAGAGACTCCTCGTAATTTTCCATAAGATTTCACAAACCGAATTTCCCCACCACCACAAGAGTGCCGTACATCGTGTCCGTGTCGCCTTCCCATCCACTATATTTTTTTCTACATAAATTCATCCCCGTGCCCGACAAACCCTGACACGATTTCTCATCTACTCATTCTGACATTATCTACTGGGGGATTTAAACTACTCCTAACCCTTATCAAAATAGGAGCTCCCACCTCTTATATAATGAGAGACTCCTTGCACTTTTCCATAAGATTTATAAATCGAATTTCCCCACCACTACAACCAGAGTGCCGTACATCGTGTCCATGTCGCCTTTCCATCCACTATATTCTTTTCTTCTACATACAATTCATCCCCGTGCTCGACAAACCTGACACGATTTCTCCATCAACACATCCCTGTCGTGTCGGACACTTCCCAATACGGACTCACCTAATTCTAACCCTAAACTGAGCTTCTGCACCACTCCGCATCGATTCCACGCCTGACCACAAGTCATCTACCCTGCCATCATACCCGATCATCACCATCTACTACGACTACTATCCGTAAATCTAGCCCGGCACCACCAGGACCACTCCCGCTCGCCCGACCAACCAGGGCCAACACCACCATCATCCCAACCACCTTGGTCGATACCACAACTACCAAACAAAGAACCTCGATACAGCCACCCTGTCACCAAACTGGCGCAGCCCACACACCAAACAGTCCAGCCACTAACCAACCCCGGGACCTCATCCTCTGCCGTGTCCGGCCACGCCTTGTCCCCAAGTCAAACCAACCAAAATAAACCCTCGCCTCCCTCGCCGCGTCAGAGCCGACAACCTCCGCGCTCCTCCTCCTTCAGATCCCATCCACCGTCGTATCGACATAGCCGACGAATCTGCGACCACCACACCGTCGTACCACTGATGCAGCACCCAAACCCCTCTCTGAAGCCTCCGCTAGTCGGATCCAGCTAACCTCCTTCCAATAATGGAACCCCGCCCCGCCTAACGCTGGCGAACCCTCACAACCGCCGGTGCTGAACGCACCTCCACGCTGGATACCGGTGTCGTACCCTTTGCGACTGCCCCTGCCTGTCTGCAGTTGAGTTGCCCGACCGCCGGCAGCTCCTCTTCGAACCCGCCGCCGAGCCCACTCCGGTAACCCCTGACTCTCCTCGTCGTCACACCTCTCCAATTCTGAGATGTTCAGGTCTCGTCCTCACCCCGCTGGTGCTCTGACCTCACCGCGTGGCTCCCTCCCCGCCAGTCGAGCTCCGCCCGCTCATTCCCTTCGGTAAACCCTTTCTTCTCTCTCTCTCCCACCTATCTTTTCTCCATCCAGTCCTCTTTTAAATCTTTTTTCTATTGATTATTGAGCTCTCTCTCTCTAGAAAGAGGAGAGCCGCATTAGTTGTTACTTCCCTTTTGTTTTGGTTATTTTTATTTTTTTATTTATTAATCCTTCTTTGTTCTTAAGCAAAGATAATATTTTTGTACCTACTTTGTTCTTAATGAAAAAAAAACTATTTTTGGTCTAAAAATTTTATTGACACAAGTTGAAACTTTTTAGTGTTAAAATAACTACTAGACTTTCAACCTAATTAGTTACATGTATTTTGACTAATAAAATGTAATTTCCAAATAAGTATACATAAATATTTTCAAGTATTTTGGTAAAAAAATTTTTAACTAATAAATATATTTCTAAGTATTCTAAATAAATAATTTAAAAAAATACTTTTTTTCGTAAATTCCCACTGTCTGTCCATCTTCAATCGTGACTAATTCCATAATCCTACTTTTGGGCCTCTACACATCAAGCATGGCTTTTTGGACAAACTAAAATATGGCAGGCGATCGCATCACACCAGGCAAGATACCTTGCTATACTTTACTGTTTATAATTAGACTGCATTTTTTTGTTGCATATCACTGTGTATTTATTTCTAGTTCTTTTAGCTGTACCATTATTAGTTCCTGATTTACTGCCTGTCAGTGATATTAGCTGTCCTTTGTTATTATCCTTTGATTGCATATGGCTCTAGAGTTAAGGGACTACCGTTGTAGTGTATTGTATAACCTTGACACAGTTGTATCACGATATATGTGTGAGATGAGTAGCATGTAGAGGTACTTGCGTGTTGGCTGAACCCCGGTGTACATGCGTTAGGGCTAACTGCTAATAGAGGCATGTTAGGAGACTTAGCAGTTAGTAGATAAACATGGTCGTGGATGCGACTTATATAGTACATTCGGTAGGAAGAACATTTTTTTGTCGTATGGACTTCTATTACACATTTCTGTAACCCGGAAGCTCCGCTGGAGATACGGGTATGATGACCCTCTCAGGTTGGCCACTGTTGTTTTTTAACGTCATGCACTTAGGTCACTGGTTCCCAAGTGGGACTATACCAGATCCCATTTTCAGCCAGGGCTCATGCGACGAAAGGTTTGTTCTTAACTGCATAAACATATTAGAATGGTTAGATAACCCAAGTCAATAGCTTATCACTGTATTATTTTTACTTGTGATTTAGTGGCATATTTTTATATCCAGTATTTATGGCATGTTTTTCTGTATCTTGTTACGTCCCTCTGAGGACCTGGTGATCTCTCCAAGTGTGCTTGTGATGTTTCGCAGGTGCTCTCTCCATGGCCATGTTTTTCTTCCTTCTTCCAAGGTGATTAAACTTGGATCGTCCTCGCATCGCTCGACAAAACTTCGTTATCATGTATTTCTCTTTTTAGTTGGTAGTGGATTTGTCTCCGCCCAACGATTGAACCATTATTATTCAAGTTGATTTTACAGTATTATTCTTTTCATTGTGGATGAGATTTAGTCTTGGATTACTGTATTTTACAGCTTACGTATACATACAAGCTTTCCATTCATTGGAGCGTACTTTGTATGTATACAGCTGGCATGGATACGTACCTAGGCCTAAGTATTTTGGGACTGGGGTGTTACAAGAACTCTTGCTAGCTATAATCCACTATTTTGAATGGTGATTACTCCGCGTGCTTTGCTCAGAAGAACACATTAACTTCAATACTGTCGTATTTTTATCTGAAGCCGACGAACAAACTTAAAGCACCTAACTGTAGAAAGCTTTTATATGCCAAGCTTGTACAACTCGAATACTCCTAATTGAAAACCACCGACACTAAGAAGGATAGGAGTTGTCTTGGATATTTGAAGATCAAGCTCTTTATGTAGATTGAAAGCTTTGGAATAGATAGAGAAGATGAAGAATGAATGAGTGAATAGAAATGAAAAATTCTTCTCTTTTTGTAGGATTTTCTAGGATAAAGTTCGGGCAGAACTCAGTAGGATTAACGTTCAAATTATGAACGTTAAAGATCCAAACGACTAGGGAATGCTGCTGACCAGGAGTGATCCTAGCGGACCGAGTTCGGTCGCTAGGTTTTCAGGATATTTTTGGTTCAGGAATAATTTTATTTTGGTTTGGTTTGGGATCAAAGATACGTTTTTTTTTGTTCAGGATAAACTTCTAAATGCCAGTGATCCCGACGCATAATTTTTTAGACTCAAATAAAAAGAAAATATAGAATAAAGTATAAAAATCAGTTGAGACAAAATCTGCGATCTTCTGTTTCTTTTCATATCGAGCTTGGAGTTTTAAGTCAATCACCAAAATCGATTCCGACCATGGCTGTATGGGCCAACAAATTACCCCAAGGGCCACCTCAACCAATGTGCATACTCCAATGTAGCATAGCTTTATATTGAAATATACACATGGTAGTTTTTTAATGTGGGACTAAAAGTTTCCAATGCCTAGTGAAAATACCAAGAATCCCCCACATACATCATAATATTATGGTTAAGTGTTCCTCACAATGACTACCATCATGCATTAGATAGATGTCGCTTCTAACTTGAATCTTCCTGCATGGGTCGAATAAAAGTATAATACAAGAATATCGCCATCGACTTGAATTTTGTACCATAGCTGCAGTCTTTCACTCACACAATGACATCAGCTGTGCTTTAGGTTTACACATTAAGGCCCTGTGCTAGCCTGGTTTTGGTATATGACTTTTAGATGTCTGCAAATTTACCCTTAAGAGATGGCTTGTATCTTTGTTCATACACTCTAGGTGAGTTCTTTTGTTAAGAGTCCCCAATATGAAGCCTTGTGCTACCTTACGGTGCTACGCCGCTGACTTGGCCCAAGGCCAAGGCTTTACCCCAACAAGGTACCTCATCGTGGAGTTACATCACTGTAGCAGAGGTCATAGGCCTCTTTGTAGTGCTGTACTGCTCAGCATGGAGCCTTGCGCTCCTCCACGGTGCTACGCCATTTTGACATGGCCTGAAGTCGAGGCTTTATCCTATATGATACTTCATCGTAGTGTCACTCCATTGTAGCATGGGGTCAACGGTCCATTTGTAGTGCTGCCTACAACTCTCTACTCTTCAGCATTTGGCTACTTGACTATATGCGGTGCAACGCCACTATGACATGGTTCGAAGTCGAGGCTTTTGTAACGTCCCAGTCCCAAAATACTTAGGGCCAAGTACGTAGACATGCCAGCTGCACAAATACAAAGAATACACCAATATATGGTATCCTCATATATGTACATAAGCTGTAATATAAAATGACAGGCCCGAACATAAATAACTATATCTCATCCACAGCTCAACACAAAAATATAAGAAGTCCCAATAAGTAAACGAGTCAAAGACATAGACGGAGGACATACCCACTCCAAACAGCTATAAAAACTACTCTCAACTAAATAAAGTCTGTAACACCCAGTTTTCTAAATGAGGGTAATTTTAAAATTTTGTTACTTTAATCTTTTAATAATGTTATTTAAATCATGATATAATTTTTGGTAATTTTAATTATTTTAAAACTATTTTTTGGTAAATTATAATTTTGGAGTTTTGCAGTAAACCCTAGAGACTACTTGACATAGAGCCTAACCATGTGATTAGGATTTTATTTATCATTTTTGGCCAAGGGGTATTTTGGTCATTTTGGTTTCTTGGAATTATTTGTAAATTGTTTGAATGATGATTGTTATTTTTGACCCTTGCTAGTTGAGAGTATGGAGACTAACCTAGATGTTGACTTTAGCTATGGTGACCTGATTAGCATGGTGGGACCCTAGTCTAACTTAAGTCAACCCAAGTTGAGTTATTTTGAATCAAGTTTCATATAGAGAATAAATGATTTAGTACATGGACTTTTGACTTAAGGATTGATTTCACTTATCATTGAAACTTGGCCCAAGCCCATTAGTTATAACCCTAACCCAATTTCTTCTTACTTGGCCGGCCACTTAGGGATCCCCCTATTTAATCTCTATTCCTAGTTCTTGCCTCTTTTGTATCTCAACAACTTTTAGAAAGAGAGAGGTATTGGTCCTTCTTCTCCAATCCATAACTCTTTATTTTAATTCCTTTTTGACTCTAGTTTCTTGCATTAGAACCTAATCCCACTCTATTTTCTGTTCATGGAGAGAAATCTCAAATTTGGTACAATTTAGAGCTTTAGCTTGCAAGAAGAATCTTCCCATTTGGGACTTTTCTTTGAGTTTGATACTCTATAGGTAAACACCTCAAACTATCTTTTAATCTCGATTTCTTTGCATAATAGCCTAGATCTAGGTGTCTCCTAGCTGTGTGTGATTGGTGAAGTTTTGTATTGGTTTCGTGTCCGTATCGGACGTATCATTTCCTAGTTGTTGGTGTTTTTGAAATGCCAAAGGAACTTTTATTTCATATTTTTGAAAACTATTTAAACAATATTGTAGCTATATATGTGTGATTTGATTTTGTTTGCACTGAACAAAAATTGTGTCATCTTCGTGTCCGATTTCTTATTGGACACGCAGCACGAGCAGTGTGCTCGATGCCCTGCTGCTTGAGGTGTCGTACAAACTGTACACGACATGATTTGACACAAAATTTCTTGGACACACGGGGCACATGTTTGACACGACATCCAAGAAATTTTATGCAATATAGTTTTATATCGAGGAAGAAATCGCGTGTGCACGTGTTTCACACTGCACTGTGCACGCGTGTCTCGTCCCTCTGATATGGGCTTCGTATCCCTCGTGGACACGTCATGGGCTCGTGTCAGGCTACTGGGCATTTAGCCCTACCCTAGGCGAACACGTGGACACGTGCACGAGTGGTGTCGTGTCCTGGATCGACACACACGCGTGCACGAGACTGTGTATCTGTGCCTATTTTTGAGTGTTCGAGAGGGTGTGGTCACGTCGTGTGTTGATTTTATGGACACCAAATCAACTGTTGGACATATAGGTGCATTACAATTACCAACCTATTAAACTGAGTATTGATGTGTTTTGAATTCGAAATCGAGTTTTCCTAAATTTCCTGATACCATGTTCAGTATATTAATTTCTGAGATATAAATTGTGTTTTATTAAATTTTAGATGATTAATTTGCAATGTTGGTTCACATATATTCTGAGCTTAGTGTACATGTTAGGATTCCTGTTAGCTAGGTGTTTGGGTTTTCGAAATGCAAATGGACTGTTGTAAACTGATAACTGGATCAGTGTATACTGATTTCTGATATACACTGATTGGGTTTTCGAAATGCAAATGGACCTAGTTGACCTAGTTTGACTAGTATAGTTGACTAGAGTTGACCAAAGGTTGACTTTAGCCTAGATTGACCAAAACATCATGTAGAATGCATTATAGTATTTTATTTTACCATTTTGGACATGTTGTGACTTATGCTGTTCTAAATAGGAGCCAGACACCTCTCCTCAGGCAGTATTTTACTTTAGATACTCAGGATATCAGGCGAGTACATTCTCTGACCATTTCATACTTGATAGGGTTTACATTTATGCTCTAGATTACTTTACTTGATGCTGTCACGTTGTTAACACATTGGTACTATATGGATCCATTCATGAGATGTTATCCCCTCGGGAGCATCAGATACATCATGTCATGTGCGTTTTACTTTTATCATGTATTTCTGTGCTTTTACCATTCATGTGCACTCTCGTGATTTATGTACTCTCTTGTTCAGAGCCCCCATGTTTACATTCATGTACACCCTTTTATGGGCCCCCATGTGATATCATGTGCAATAACATAACTTGTCTGGATCCTTGTGTATTGATTGGGGTACTGGAGAGTATAAATGGTCATGTGAACAATTCCAAAGTAGTGTAGTCATGTGCACAAACTTTAATGTTTATTATCAAGCCGCTCACATGTCTATCTTGTACTCTACATCACTAGTCACTGTTAGCTCTTTACTTATAGTAGATATTTCTTTACAGTAATCTCTTTTACTTTATATATTTTCCATCATTTTATGTATCTTACTGCACAGCATTTTCACATATCCTCTCATATTATGAACTGTGTGAGATGTATTGTACTCGCTCTTGTCCAGACTGGACCTGTTGAAAATAATACAGAGGACGAGGATGAGGCATGTTGCACCACTTACTACGGGATAGCACTAGAGGACACCTGTAACTCGGACTTCCACAGGTTCCATTACCTGCTGATGACACTCCCTTAGTGTAGTTTCTTATTCAGTTGTATCTCATCTGGATATTTGTACTAGAGATTGTGGATTTGTGGATCTTGTTAGATGTTTATCTTAGATACTTTGGATTATCTCTTCTATCATATTTCATCTGTGGTTTATGTTGATATTTATCTATCTCTTCTTACATCTTTCTTAGCTGTGATTGAGATTGTACTTTATATTATTCCTCCATTCGGAGAGTATAACTGTGCAATTTACCTTATATTTGTTAGATGTATGTGACCTAGGACAGCGTTCTACCGCCGACCTACGACGTAGGCTGGACGTACCTACTTCTCGTACCCTTACACTGGGTGCGGGTCGTGACACATTTTTAGTGGTGGCCCATGCAGGTCGAGTTTATGTAGTGGTATTCGAACTAGAGTATCACTACAGCCTGCAGTAGGATTGGGATATATTTTTGAAGGTACTAATCACATTAGGAAAAACTTTAATCAAATTCCTTTTATCTAAATTTGCTGCTTATTGTCTTCCCTTGAAAAAAACCGTCCTTCCTTGATGTTATCGTTTCATTCTCAGTGATTGCCCTCTCGTTTGATCTGTCTTCAGGATGGTTATGGAGACAAGATCTCATCGTCTCGATCGGGAAACACCATTGAGGGGTCTGCCACTTCTCGTCCTGATCAGCAGGACCCCGAGACTGCAGCTCCTGTTATGCTAGCTCAGGATGGAATATCTGCAGCTTTTGGGAGTGCACCTCTTTCTACTCCGAGATTTTTCCTAGTCATCCCGGACATTCTTCAGCAGCAGCAGCCTCCGTCAGGATCAGAGGACGTGGCACGGTTGTTCTCCTTCTTCCAGCAGATAGTGGAGACTCAGCGAAAATAGTTGCTCAAGAAGGGACATGACACTCATGGAGCCAGCAGCGGTAGAGGTCAGGCCAAGAGGCCTCACGTACAGATTCAACATCAGTATCAGCAGGGGCCTGTTCAGCACCACCTTCAGGATCAGGGACATACATATTTCTACCATGCATCTAGGCAGCAACAGGATGCTAGGTGAAACTTCTGCAAGAAGGCAGGTCATGGGTTGAACGACTGCAGGATGAGGCTTGGCATGTGTTTACTTTGTGGTTCTGTAGAGCACCAGTTAAGAGAGTATCCTAAGGGCCAGACACCATTGACTCAGGCAGCAGCAGGAGCTAGGACTCCGACTGGGCAGCAGAGGGGACCACCGTTACAGACACACAGACCCCTAGACAGCAGAATGTTATCAGTTGCCCTTTCTGTAAGAAACCAGGGCACAATTGGAATAAATGCCGAATGAGTTTAGGCAAGTTCCTACTTTGTGGAGCATCATATCACCAGTTAAGAGAGTATCCAAGTTTCCTGGACGGACAGCTCAGGAGCAGGAGCGAGGGCTCCGGTGAGCCAGCAGAAGGGACTACCCTTACAAACTCAGTAGCAGAAATTCGTGCAACATCAGGTTGGAGGAGGCCAGCAGGGCGAGCTTCCGCTATGGCAGCTAAGGGTGCACAGGCAGTAGGAGAGCTTATCGCAGGTTCTGTTCATCTCAATTCTGTTTCTTTCTTGCCATATTTTAACCATCTCAAAATTCAGTTCCAACAGATCTTGCTTATCGTTCTTATTTGTAGATGAATCTGATTCTTGGTATTCATTGTTGATTTATTTTTGCCAAGTTAAATCATATGGGCTAGGTTGTCTCAGTTATGGAATCTAGTCTTCTACAGTCACATCAGCCAATATGGCCAGGACCTAAAGTCTAATTTTGGATATATTTTTGGGTGGGAATTTAAGATTTTTGCAGCCAAGCTAGCGACAAAGCAAAAATTTTAAATACCATATTCAGAAGTGTGTACATTAGTTGGACTCTATGGTTATCATAGCCCTGCTTACTAGTATGATAAGGATTCAGAGTACCGTGATTTTGGATGGACGCATATGATTATCATCTTAAAGTTTTTGAACATATCGTCTCTACTTTTCCTTTCAGTCTTTTAAAATTTTTGTTGTTGTTGTTTGTTTTGTTTGCTTTCTCATCATTTAACATAGGAGTAGGAGTAGGAGTAGGAGTCGCTCTAACTGTTAGTATAATCCTTTGTATAACTTTCTTGTTATGAATTTCTCTTAATAAAATAATGATTGTGATAGGCCTTTGACTTAGAAGTGATAGTGTAGCTCTGACCCTAGAATGGTAACCCTTACAGCCTAGTTTGATTCATTGTTTCCTTATCTTTCCAGCCTGACACCCATGACCTAGAATGTCCCACTTACCCTGTCCCTTGTACTGTTTTGGCAACACAACTTCCGGTCGAATTTAGGCCATTTGACCATTCCCACTTTAATTTTGATTACAATATACACATTATCGCGACTTTTAATTTAGGAGCATAAGACTAGTTATTTCTCAAAACCAACTTCTCTTGCATGACCTATACATGACCCCCTACACTCATGACCGTGTTCCACTTAGACACAACATCTTGTGCTTCGTTTGCTTCATACGACTTTCCGACACAAGATCCCATCTTGATTCACCCCATAGAGTCACTTTTTGACTCGAATTGGGAACACCTTTTGACCCACCTGCCTACCCAAATTCTATATATGACATATTCTAAGCCTACTGCCATATTGGACTTGCTGACCCAAGATGCTGCAAGGTAGAAGTTTTGACCTTGATTGTTGGGGGTTGACCTACAGGATTACGACCTTCTTAATTTTGAAAACGAAATTTTTCTAAGAAGGTTAGACTTGTAACATCCAGTTTTCTAAATGAGGGTAATTTTAAAATTTTAACTTTAATCTTTTAATAATGTTATTTAAATCAATATGATTTTTGGTGATTTTTAATCATTTTAAAACTATTTTATTGGTAAATTATGATTTTGGAGTTTTGCCAATGAAACCCTAGAGACTACTGACCAAGATCCTAACCATGTGATTAGGATGTTTTTTTATCATTTTTTACTAAGGGGTATTTTGGTCATTTTGTTTTCTTGAATTATTTGTAAATTGTTTGAATAATGATTGTTATTTTTGACCCTTGCTAGTTGAGACTATGGAGACTAACCTAGATGTTGACTTTAGCTATGGTGACTTGATTAGCATGGTGGGACCCTAGTCTAACTTAAGTCAACCCAAGTTGAGTTATTTGAATCAAGTTTCATATGGAGAATAAATGATTTAGTGCATGGACTTTTGACTTAAGGATTGATTTCATTTATCATTGAAACTTGGCCCAAGCCCATTAGTCATAACCCTAACCCTAATTTCTCATTACTTGGCCGGCCACATAGGGATCCCCCCTATTTAATCTCCCTTCCTAGTTCTTTCCTCTTTTGCATCTCAACAACTTTTGGAAAGAGAGAGGTATTGGTCCTTCTTCCCTAATCCATAACTCTTTCATTTTAATTCCTTTTTACTCTAGTTTCTTGCATTTGAACCTAATCCCACTCTATTTTATGTTCATGGAGAGAAATCTCAGATTTGGTACAATTTGGAGCTTTGGCCTGCAAGATGAATCTTCCTATTTGGGGCTTTTCTTTGAGTTTGATACTCTATAGGTAAACAGCTCAAACTATCTTTTAATCGTAATTTCTTTACATAATAGCCTAGATCTAGGTGTCCCCTAGCTGTGGTGTGTGATTGGTGAAGTTTTACATTGGTTTCGTGTCCGTATCGGACACGTATCATTTCTTAGTTGTAGGTTTTTGTTGAAATGCCAAAGAGAACTTTTATTTCATATTTTTGAAAACTATTTAAACAATATTGTAGCTATATATGTGTGATTTGATTTTGTTTTGTACTAAACACAAATCGTGTCGTCTTCATGTCCGATTTTGTATTGGACACGCAGCACGAGCAGTGTGCTCGATGCCCTGCTGCTCGAGGTGTCGTGCACACTGTACACGACACGATTTGACACAAAATTTATTGGACATATGGAGCACATATCTGATACGACACCCAAGAAATTTTATGCAATATATTTTTGTATCGAAGAAGAAATCGCGTGTGCACGTGTTTCATACTGCACTGTGCACGCATGTCTCGTCCCTCTTACGGGCTTCGTGTCCCTCGTAGACACGTCGTGGAATCGTGTCAGGCTACTGGGCACGTAGCCCTACCCTAGGCAAACACGTGGACACGTGCACGAGTGGTGTCGTATCCTGGATCGACACACACGCGTGCACGAGACTGTGTGTCTGTACATGTGTCTGTGAGTGTTCGAAAGAGTGTAGACAGGTCGTGTCTTGATTTTATGGACACCAAATCAACTGTAGGACACATACACAGGTGCACTAACAATTACCAACCCATTAAACTGAGTAATGATGTGTTTTGAATTCGAAATCGAGTTTCTCTCCAATTTTCCTGATACCATGTTCAGTGTATTGATTTTCTGAGATTTAAATTGTGTTTTACTCAATTTTAGTTGATTAATTTGCAATGTTGGTTCACATATATATGTCTAAGTTTAGTCTACCTATTGGGATTCATGTTAGCTAGGTGATTGGGTTTTCGAAATGCAAATGGACTGTTGTAAACTGATAACTGGATCAGTGTATACACTGATTTCTGATATATATACACACACATGTTCCCTAACCTATGTTTACCCAAACATCATGTAGAATGCATTGTAGTGTTCTATTTTACCATTTTGGACATGTTGTGACTTGTTCTGTTCTAAATAGGAGCCAGACACCTCTCCTCAGGCAGTATTTCACTTCAGATACTCAGGATATCAGGCGAGTACATTCTATGACCGCTTCATACTTGATAGGAATTATATTTATGCGCTAGATTACTTTACTTGATGCTATCACATTGTTAACACGGATTGGTACTATATGAATCCCTTCATGAGATGTTATCCCCCTCGGGAGCATCAGATACATTATGTCATGTGAATTTTACTTTCATCATGTATTCCTATGCTTTTACTATTCATGTGCACTCTCGTGATACATGTACTCTCTTGTTCATAGAGCCCCCATGTTCACATTCATGTGCACCCATTTATGGGCCCCTATGTGATATCATGTGCAATAACATAACCTGTCTGGATCCTGGTGTATTGATTGGGGTACGGGGGAGTATAAATGGTCATGTGAACAATTTCAAAGTAGTATAGTCATGTGCAAACTTTTATGTTTATTATCAAGCCACTCATATGTCTATCTTGTACTCTACATCACTAGTCACTGTTAGCTTTTTACTTATAGTAGATGTTTCTTTACAGTCTTCTCTTTTACTTTATATATTTTCCAGCGTTTCATGTATCTTACTCTATAGCATATTTACATATCCTGTCATATTATGAACTGCGTGATATGTATTGTGCTCGCTCCTGTCCTGACTGGACCCGTTAAAAATATTACAGAGGACGAGGATGAGGCATGTTGCACCACTTACTACGGGATAGCACTAGAGGACACCTGTGACTTGGACTTCCAGCAAGATCCATTACCTGCTGACGACACTCCCTTTGTTTAGTTTCTTATTTTAGTTGTATCTCATCTGGATATTTGTACTAGGGATTGTGGATTTGTGGATCTTGTTAGATGTTTATCTTAGATACTTTGGATTATCTCTTCTATCATATTTCATCTGTGGTTTCTGTTGATATTCTTATCTATCTTTTCGTACATCTTCCTTAGCTTTGATTGAGATTGTACTTTATATTATTCCTCCATTTGGAGAGTATAATTGTGCAATGTACCTTATAGTTGTTACACTGGGTGCGGGTCGTGACACGTTTTTAGTGGTAGCCCATGCAGGTCGAGTTTATGTAGTGGTATTCGAACTAGAGTATCACTACAGCCTGCAGTAGGATTAGGATATATTTTTGAAGGTACTCAATCACATTAAGAAAAACTCTTAATCATATTCCTTTTATCTAAATTTGCTGCTTATTGTCTTCCCTTGAAAATAAATCGTCCTCCCTTGATGTTATCGTTTCATTCTCAGTGATTGCCCCCCTCGTTTGATCTGTCTTCAGGATGGTTATGGAGACACGATCTCATCGTCTCGATCAGGAAGACACCACTGAGGGGTCTGCCACTTCTCGTCCTGATCAGCAGGACCCCGAGACTGCAGCTCCTGTTATGCCGGCTCAGGCTGGGATATCTGCAGCTTTTGGCAGTGCACCTCTTCCTACTCCGAGATTTTCCCAAGTTATCCCAAAAAATTTTCATAAAATTTTTAGTTTTCAATTTTTTTAGTTTTTAAAAATAGTTTTTCTTTGATCTTTGGAATCGAATAACTTTATGTATAATAATCGAAAAGCAGATCTAACAGGTGCGTTTCAATCTCGTTTATATTCTCTTCGACTGTTTTTAACTTGTTTGTCAAAAACTCTAATATTTTGTCCATAAATTGGCTTGTAATTTGGGTTTTGAAACTGGTTTAATACACTATTTGATCGACAGTTTTTGCTCGACTTGGCGTCGAATTTACGGCCGATCCAGGGGACGATATTGAATTCCCTTTGAAGGGACTCGAAGAGGGTTACATTAGCTCTCTATAGAATCTTGTAGAAGCGAAAACGATTAAACGTACACAAAGATACATGAAGGCGAAGTAGGTTACCTGGCTTTCGAGACAGAACAGGGGTACTCTGTTTCTGTCGGCCGAGGAGGATGTGCCCCGGCGGTTCGGCGGTCGGGGCCCGCTCGTAGGTGACCGGAGATACGCAACAGTGAGAGGAAGGCTCGGTTTGTCGAGGAAGGTGGTTCACGAGAAGATGTTAGGGTTTTCCGGTTGTGTCCCCTATGATATATATATATAAATAAAATATATATATATATATATATATATATATATATATATATATATATATATATATATATATATTTATATATATATATATATATATAAATAAATATATATATATATATATATATATATATATATATATATATATATATATATATATATATATATATATATATATATATATACTCATTATTTGGATTCGATTTTGATTCGTATCTATCCGATGATTTAAACTAAGAATAGGACAAATTTTGTTTACAACTGGTAGAGATTTGATCGAGGTGTGCAAGAAAAAAGATTGGAGTGGATTTGGTGTTGATTCAAAGGTGTTTAAAATTTGGATTGGGGAGAGACTTGGGTCTCTGTTGCCGCTCGAGCTGTATGCCCGGTTTGAGAAGAAACGAGAACAGTGCTCACAGTACTGTTCCAATAGTTTGATTGTTTTAAAAAAAAACCATATATATATATGTATATATATATATATATATATATATATATATATTATATATATAAATATATATATATATATTTTATATATATATATATATATATATATATATATATATATATATATTTCTAGAAATTTTTGGCCCTTTTAACTATTTTATTCACTTGGTAATTTATACGATTACCAAGTGAATAAAATAGTTAAAAGTGCCAAAAATTTCTAGAAATATAAAAAAAATCTAACATTACAACTATATTGTGGACTACTTTATGGTAGTATATTGTCCAAGCATATATATATATATATATATATATATATATATATATATATATATATATATATATATATATATATATGCTTACATAAAAAATATATATATATATATATATGCTTACATTAACTAGAAAAACTAATGAATTAATATAAAAATAGATATAACAAAAATAAAAATACTAAAATAAATAAAATAGAAATATGGAGGTTTACATCCTACCCAACTAAGAGAAATTTCGTCCTCGAAATTAAAACTGACGTCGGGAGGGGAGGGGGTATGCAATACAATTCGAAAGTAAAGGGAACTAACCTATGGAAGCCGTACCTTGATTTTCGAACAAATACGGGTAACGATTTTGGATGTCGTCCTCGTGCCCCCAAGTAGACTCTCCTCGCGAGTGATGCTTCCATGCCACGTGAACCAATGGTATAGATTGATTTCGTAACACCTTAAATCGGCGATCAAGGATACCTACTGGTTGATCTTGGTACGACAAGCTCGGTCCAACGGTGATTTCGGAGTGATCGAGCACATGACTGCTGTTTGCCACGTATCTTCTCAGCCGAGACATGTGAAATACATCATGTACTCCCTCTAGCGACGGTGGCAAAGCCAATCTGTTGGCAACCTTTCCAACACATGACTGCTTGTTTTTCCTATGCACCTTGCGAGTATCTTTCGCCGTTTCGAGATTGATCTTGAAACGTGTGCTATTTCTTCTACTTCTGTTGAGTTGACCCGCTCTCGTCGGTTTCCTCAACCTCCCGGTGCTGCTCCTGCTGACCCAGTTGCTGATGCTGAGGCCCCTCCAGCAGATGCTCCTCCTGCTCCGGCCCCTGCTCCAGGACTCGATCATGCATTCTACCAGCGATTTGATGAGTTCGTTGCGGTTTCCACGCAACGTTATCAGGACTCAGAGTTCCGGCACATTTCTCAGGCCCAGGTGCTGAGAAACAGTATTGCCGACCTCCATTACAACCTGGTGCATGATCCAGCCCATCCACTTACTATCCTTCCACACCCTGCTTTCCCTGGTCCTCGTTTTACTGATGAGACTACTTTTCAGTACTTCGACCCGACCACTGCCTATTTTCCTCATGATCCTCCCGGTGCAGATGACGCAGAGTTGTGATATGGTTTCAGCCATAGGATAGTGGATTTTGTTTAGTTTTGATGCAGTTTATGTAGTACTTTTATTTTTTTTCTAAACTGTTTCAGTTAGACATTTATCAGTTGTACAAGTTGATTTTCTAGTGGAATATTTATGACATTTCATCTTATTGTGATTTCACTTGTCTATGCTGTGATTACTGTGATTACTATTGTCCTCTTTCACTTTGTCATCTCTATTGTTGGCTTCATGACTTGCGGGGGAGCCGATTCATTTTACTACTTGGCAAAGGGGGAGAAAAATGAGTATACCAAATCCAAAATCAGATATCAAAAATCAGTTTTTTTTTTCCAGGTATTTTGTTATGTTATTTTATTTTTTATAAATATATTTTGGTATAGACTCAAGTTTTGTCAATTATCAAAATGGGGGAGATTGTTGGCCCATTCCATGGTCACACCCGATTTCGATAATCGACTTACACTTTAGTCCATATACAAAATATAGACAATGCTGCTAACTATTTCAGGATACATGAAATCTTATTCAACGGACGATGTACTGCATAAATCCAAGCGTCAAAGTCATCAAAAATTCTGAAGACTCATTTTCTACTTTTATTCTGTATTTTTACACTTTATTGAGTCTAGGAATTTCTTTGTAAAATCAAGTATGGTATTACTGGCTTAGGGTTAAAATTATTCTCCTTTCTCTAAACTTATTTTTACCCTTCATATTTTCGATTACAAATATTTCAAAAATATATTTCGAAAATATTCCTTTTCAAATGATTTTACAAATTACCAAAAACATGTTTCAAAATTGTTTTTGTAAAAAGAATTTACAATATCTCCTGACAGAACTCAAAGCCGAGTTCGGCCCGAGTTCGGCCCGAACTCTGACCGAGTTCGGTCAGTTTGTATTCAAACTTCAGTTGCCTCCAAATCTGCGAGCAACGGCTAATTTGCGAGATATTTGCATCCGAACTCTGCCCGAGTTCTGCCCGAGTTCGGTTGGTGAAAACACCTATAATAGAGAAGAACTTTTCATTTCAAAACATCAATTCATTCTTTATCTCTTCTCTATTTCATCTCAAGTGTTTTCTAAGTGATCTAAGAATTTCAAATCTCACCTATACTTCTCTTAGCCAAAAGCCAGTACTATCAGATTGATTTAGAAGTCTTTTGGTTATTCAGAGTTGTAAAGAGGTCGTCAAGTTTCAACAACAATTCCTGTTGTGGAGCTGGTCGTGCGCTCGTCACCAAGCACGGTGTGTGTTGGAGTTGGTCGTGCACTCGTCAACAAGCACGGTGGTGTAAGAGTTGCAAGCACTCAGTTAAAGCTTGTGCCTTTAGTGGATTAACATCGAGCAAGAGTACTCGAGACTGGATTAGTCCTCTCAGAGGGATACCAGTATACATCGCTGTGTTACTGAGTTTGATTCTCCTATCTTTATTTACTGCTCTTACATCATTGCCATAGTTTAATTTTTTAATTGGTGATTTTATTTCCGCTGCACACACGCACTCTATTCACCCCCCCCTCTAGAAGTGCTCAACGATCCTACAATTGGTATCAGAGCAGGTTATATTCTTATATAACATATCTTAGAGAGTATATATATGGCAGCCGTGAAATCTATATTCAACGGTGAAGGGCAATCCACAAATAGACCTCCCCTATTTGATGGAACAAACTATACATACTGGAAAACACGTATGACTTTCTTTCTAAAGTCTCTAGATTTTGATTTATGGTCAATAGTCATTGATGGATATAAGAAACCACCACCTACAGTGGTTGAAGGTATTCTTATGGAAAAGCCGCATGACAAATACACCGATGCTGAAAAAGCAAAGGCTAGTCTTGATGCTCGAGCCATCAATGCACTATTCTGTGCAATTGACAAAACAGAGTTCAATAGAGTTTCTACCTGTAAGACGTCTCATGAAATTTGGAAACTCCTTGAGGTAACCCATGAAGGGACTTCCCAAGTCAAGGAATCCAAAATCAGTAGACTGACTCAGGAATATGAATCTTTTAAAATGAAACCTGGTGAGTCAATTACACAGATGTTTACCCGTTTCCTTGATATAACTAATCCCCTTCAATCTCTTGGTAAAGATTACAGCAACCATGAGAAGATCAGGAAAGTGCTGCGGGCTCTAACAAAGAACTGGAATCCAAAAGCCACAGCAATCATTGAAGGAAACGATCTCACCACGATGACTCTAGAAACACTGATGGGCAAGTTGATGACTCATGAGCTCGACTTGCAAGACTTTGAAGAGGCCACACCAAAGAAAAAGACTATCGCCTTCAAAGCTCAAGCAAGAAAATCAACATGCAATGATTCAGATGAAGAATCATCAAGTGGTGATGAACGTGCCTTACTTGTGAAGAACTTCAAGAAATATCTAAAGTTCACAAGCAGAAAGAAGAAAGACATCCAAGAAAGCAATGAAGACGAGACAATATGCTTCGGATGCAAGAAATCAGGGCACATGAAGAAGGACTGTCCAGCTACCAAGAAGAGCAGTCCATATGATCGGTCAAGATCAAACAGAAGGTCCACATCCGGCCGAAAGTATGCCAACACAAGCATCTGGCACGAGAGTGATGCCAGTGACTCAGAAGAAGAAGACAGACCCTGCAACAATGCAAATGTTTGTCTTATGGCATTCGAAAAGGTGGACCCTCAACCCTCTCATGCTAGAAGCAAATGGATCCTCGATAGCGGATGTTCGCGACACATGACTGGTGATGCATCTTTATTCGCTACGCTATCGATGAAGAAAGAAGGATACGTCTCCTTCGGAAATAACTTGAGAGGTGACATTATAGGTAATGGCACTGTAGGTATGTCTCCTTACCCTATAATAAAAGATGTTTGTCTAGTAACCGAATTGAAACATAACCTATTGAGCATAAGTCACTTGGCAGATAATGGTTATGGTATCAATTTTGTGAAAGATAAATGTACTATATATGATATGTCATCGGGTGATCCCATATATAAAGGGATTAGAGAAGACAATATATATGTTTTCTTTTGGAGAATACTAATAATGCAGGAAGGTGTCTAGTAGTCAATCAAAATGAAAGCTGGCTATGGCACATGAGACTAGGACATGCAAACATGGATACTATCTCACGCCTGAACACAAAGAAGTTGGTAAAAGGACTCCCAGAAATTCCATTCAAGAGAGACATGGTATGTGCTGACTGTGAAAAGAACAAAGCACATAGGTCATCTTTTAAATCCATCAACGCTGTAAGTACTTCGAGACCTTTGCAGTTGATTCATATGGATTTATTTGGTCCTAGTAGAGTCGCTAGTCTTGGCGGTAAACTCTATGCTTTTGTCATTGTTGATGATTTCTCTCGTTTTACATGGGTTTACTTTTTATCAAACAAAAGTGATGCAATTTTTGAATTTCAGATATTTTGTAAAAAGGTTCAAAACGAAAAAGGCTTCATGATTACTCGTATCCGAAGTGATCATGGTGGCGAATTCGAAAATACTGATTTCAAAAAGTTCTGTGATGATAGTGGATACTACCACGAATTTTCTTGTCCTAGAACTCCCCAACAGAATGGTGTTGTGGAGCGGAAGAATCGTACTCTAAGCGAAATGGCTAGAGTCATGCTTAATCAGCATAATCTTCCTAAATATTTTTGGGCAGAAGCTGTTAGTACAGCCTGTCATATTTTAAATAGGGTGTTAATTCGACCTATATCGAAGAAAACACCATATGAGCTTTGGTTTGGAAGAATTCCAAACATATCTTATTTTAAAGTTTTTGGTTGTCGCTGTTTCATCCTGAACACCAAGGATAACTTGGGTAAGTTCGACTCGAAAGCAGATGACGGGATATTTCTCGGATATGCTGCTAAGAGTAAAGGATATAGAATTTTCAATAAAAGATCTTTGATTGTTGAAGAAAGTATTAATGTTACCTTTGATGAGTTGAATAGTCATAGATCAAGCGACAGTGATGATGAAGATGCACCTACAAAGACAAAGAAGAGTTCTGAGAAAGATCCTACCCAAGAGGCAAGAACTGACAAAAGTTCCGAAGATGCAGGAACTGAGAAAAGCCTTGTGAAAGGTATGGCCCAAAGATTCGAATCATTAAGATTCAAACCGGATCATCCAGAAACTCTCATAATAGGTGATGTATCCAAAGGTGTAAGTACTCGTTCATCTCTTAGAGATTCTGAGGTAGCAGCTAATGTAGCATTTATTTCTTAAATAGAACCTAAGAATGTTGATGAGGCTTTTTCTGATGAATTTTGGATTTCTGCCATGCAAGAGGAACTTAATCAATTTGAGAGAAACCAAGTTTGGGAACTCGTTCCTAAACCTATTGGTCAATCGATAATTGGTACCAAATGGGTGTTCCGAAATAAACTTAGTGAAGATGGTCAAGTCCTACGCAACAAAGCACGTCTAGTTGCACAAGGTTATAATCAAGAAGAAGGAATTGATTATGATGAGACCTATGCTCCTGTTGCTAGACTAGAAGCCATTCGCATGTTTTGCGCTTTTGCTTGTTTTAATGATTTCAAACTTTTTCAAATGGACGTGAAAAGCGCATTTTTAAATGGATTTTTAAAAGAAGAAGTTTTTGTGAAACAACCCCCTGGTTTTGAAGATTTTCAAAAACCTGATCACGTCTTCAAGCTTAAGAAAGCACTCTATGGACTCAAACAAGCACCTCGTGCTTGGTATGAACGCCTAAGCGCCTTCTTACTTGATAATGGTTTTTCAAAAGGCAAGATTGATACTACTCTTTTTATTAAATCTTTGAATAATGATATACTTCTAGTGCAAATTTATGTAGATGACATCATCTTTGGTTCTACTAATGAACAACTTTGTCAAGAATTTGCCAAGTGTATGCAGAGTGAATTTGAAATGAGCATGATGGGAGAGCTGAACTTCTTCCTTGGATTGCAAATCAAACAACACTCAAACGGAACGTTCATCAACCAAGCCAAGTACACGAAGGACATACTGAAGAAGTACAACTTCGAGAATGTGAAGCCAATTGGGACGCCTATGGCTACAGCTACAAAGCTTGATACTGATGAAAGTGGCAAACCTGTTGATCAGCGTAAGTATCGAGGTATGATTGGTAGTCTATTATATTTAACTGCTAGTCGCCCTGATATTATGTTTAGTGTTTGCATATGTGCACGATATCAGGCAAACCCTAAGGAATCACATTTTAGTGCCGTTAAGCGTATCTTCCGATACCTTAAAGGAACTTCTACAGTTGGCTTATGGTATCCCAAAACCAAATCCTTTGACCTTATAGGTTACTCGGATGCGAATTTTGCTGGATGCAAAGTGGACCGTAAAAGTACCAGTGGTACATGTCATTTCTTGGGAAAAGCCCTAGTCTCTTGGTTTAGCAAGAAACAAAATTCAGTAGCATTATCAACAACTGAGGCTGAGTATATCGCCGCAGGACGTTGTTGTGCTCAAATTTTGTGGATGAAGCAAACCTAGAGGACTATAATCTGCACTATACAAATGTTCCTATATACTGTGACAACACTAGTGCAATTAATTTAACTAAGAACCCTATCTGTCATTCACGCACAAAGCACATAGAAGTTAGACATCATTTTCTTCGTGATCATCAACAACACGGGGATATTTGCTTAACATTTATTAATACTGAACATCAACTAGCAGATATTTTCACTAAACCTTTGGCTGAAGACCGTTTTAACATCTTGAGGCGTGAGCTCGGCATTCTTGAATTCTCGGATTCTTAAAACATATGGTAATTAAATATTGTATTTATGATTTGATAATTTATTATCTAATGAAAATTATTTTTGGGGACAAACTTACAAAGGATTTGTCTGTCACCACGACTACGGTCGAAGCGAAGCGGTACTTAAGAGTTTCCCGGTGAACCACCGTTAGCTGGGACAATCCCTACAGTTAACCTAAAAATAACAGCAAATTAGTTAATAAAACAGTCAAACATCATAATTACAAACTTTATTTCACCTGACTGCTTTAACTGTCTCGGGAATACAAGTGGCCGAACTCGGCCCGAACTCTAACCGAGTTCGGACCGAATTCGGACCGAGTTCGGTCGGCGCTGTGATGGTTCCAGAACCGAACAACCGGCCCTAGCACCTATAAAATCCACCCTTTCTTCCACTATTTCTCCACACCAAAACGAGAAATAGCTCTACCTCCTTCTAGAAGACTTTCCTCCTCCCTCCGGGCAAAGCTTCGACGATCTTCTCCATCTCCACATGGCTCCGAAGCGTCAGCGAGGAAACTCTTCCCAGGGTGCTTCCTCATCTTCCGACTACACTCCAGCAAGTCTGTTCAGTCCAGCCAAACCTAGAGATCTCGAGGAATTCGATGGCACTCTGTTTTCCGACATAGACTTCTCTAATCTCTGGTTTGATTCCTTTTCTCTACGTCGTATTTGTACTGGAGCTTTTGTCAACTTTACAATCTTCTTTGAATATGCTCCTATTTTTGAACAACTTGGATTTTGCGACTTTTTTGAAGTCCAAGATAATATTTACGACAATGCTGTCCGGATGTTCTACTGCAACTTGCAAGTACAACAAAACGGAAATTTCTATTCCTGCGTTGCTGGACAGGAACTAGAATTTAGCGCCACCGATATCAGTGAATATTTTCACGTTCCTGATCTTGGTGATGCTCTTGTTGACATCCACCATATTCAGTTCCCTGCCGATGTTACTTTAGCTTCTTTTAGGGAATTGATTTGTCACCCCACTCCTCCTCCTCGGAGAATATTTTCTAGACATCTTAACCAAAATTTCTACGAACTTCATCGCATGATTTTCTCAGCCCTTCTTCCGAAGAAAGGCTCTACTGATGAGGTCACATTTTGGAACTCTCTGCTTTGTATCACATTCATTTTGGAATTTCCTTCTCAATTCCAAAAACCATGATGTCTTGGATGCTCAACTGCAAGAATGCAGGTAGGAACCTTGTTTTTCCTATGCACCTTGCGAGTATCTTTCGCCGTTTCGAGATTGATCTTGAAACGTGTGCTATTTCTTCTACTTCTGTTGAGTTGACCCGCTCTCGTCGGTTTCCTCAACCTCCCGGTGCTGCTCCTGCTGACCCAGTTGCTGATGCTGATGCCCCTCCAGCAGATGCTCCTCCTGCTCCGGCCCCTGCTCCAGGACTCGATCATGCATTCTACCAGCGATTTGATGAGTTCGTTGCGGTTTCTACGCAACGTTATCAGGACTCAGAGTTCCGGCACATTTCTCAGGCCCAGGTGCTGAGAAACAGTATTGCCGACCTCCATTACAGCCTGGTGCATGATCCAGCCCATCCACTTACTATCCTTCTACACCCTGCTTTCCCTGGTCCTCGTTTTACTGATGAGACTACTTTTCAGTACTTCGACCCGACCACTGCCTATTTTCCTCATGATCCTCCCGGTGTAGATGACGCAGAGTTGTGATATGGTTTCAGCCATAGGATAGTGGATTTTGTTTAGTTTTGATGCAGTTTATGTAGTACTTTTATTTTTTTTCTAAACTGTTTCAGTTAGACATTTATCAGTTGTACAAGTTGATTTTCTAGTGGAATATTTATGACATTTCATCTTATTGTGATTTCACTTGTCTATGCTGTGATTACTGTGATTACTATTGTCCTCTTTCACTTTGTCATCTCTATTGTTGGCTTCATGACTTACGGGGGAGCCGATTCATTTTACTACTTGACAAAGGGGGAGAAAAATGAGTATACCAAATCAAAAATCAGATATCAAAAATCAGTTTTTTTTTTTCCAGGTATTTTGTTATGTTATTTTATTTTTTATAAATATATTTTGGTATAGACTCAAGTTTTGTCAATTATCAAAATGGGGGAGATTGTTGGCCCATTCCATGGTCACACCCGATTTCGATAATCGACTTACACTTTAGTCCATATACAAAATATAGACAATGCTGCTAACTATTTCAGGATACATGAAATCTTATTCAACGGACGATGTACTGCATAAATCCAAGCGTCAAAGTCATCAAAAATTCTGAAGACTCATTTTCTACTTTTATTCTGTATTTTTACACTTTATTGAGTCTAGGAATTTCTTTGTAAAATCAAGTATGGTATTACTGGCTTAGGGTTAAAATTATTCTCCTTTCTCTAAACTTATTTTTACCCTTCATATTTTCGATTACAAATATTTCAAAAATATATTTCGAAAATATTCCTTTTCAAATGATTTTACAAATTACCAAAAACATGTTTCAAAATTGTTTTGTAAAAAGAATTTACAATATCTCCTGACAGAACTCAAAGCCGAGTTCGGCCCGAACTCTGACCGAGTTCGGTCAGTTTGTATTCAAACTTCAGTTGCCTCCAAATCTGCGAGCAACGGCTAATTTGCGAGATATTTGCATCCGAACTCTGCCCGAGTTCTGCCCGAGTTCTGCCCGAGTTCGGTTGGTGAAAACACCTATAAATAGAGAAGAACTTTTCATTTCAAAACATCAATTCATTCTTTATCTCTTCTCTATTTCATCTCAAGTGTTTTCTAAGTGATCTAAGAATTTCAAATCTCACCTATACTTCTCTTAGCCAAAAGCCAGTACTATCAGATTGATTTAGAAGTCTTTTGGTTATTCAGAGTTGTAAAGAGGTCGTCAAGTTTCAACAACAATTCCTGTTGTGGAGCTGGTCGTGCGCTCGTCACCAAGCACGGTGTGTGTTGGAGTTGGTCGTGCACTCGTCAACAAGCACGGTGGTGTAAGAGTTGCAAGCACTCAGTTAAAGCTTGTGCCTTTAGTGGATTAACATCGAGCAAGAGTACTCGAGACTGGATTAGTCCTCTCAGAGGGATACCAGTATACATCGCTGTGTTACTGAGTTTGATTCTCCTATCTTTATTTACTGCTCTTACATCATTGCCATAGTTTAATTTTTTAATTGGTGATTTTATTTCCGCTGCACACACGCACTCTATTCACCCCCCCTCTAGAAGTGCTCAACGATCCTACAATGCTAACTGGCACACTGTGTAGCTTCACTATTTGCTTCATATATGCATCCGCCAAAACTTTTGTGGACTGCCCCACTCTAAAAGGTAAGAAATGGGCTGACTTGGTAAGCCTATCAACAATCACCCATACAGCATCTCGTCCACTAGGACTGAGGAAATCCTATGAAAAAGTCCATTGTAATGTGCTCCCATATCCACTCGGGAATGGGTAGCGGCTGCAATAATTCTGCCGTCCTCTGGTGCTCGACCTTCACTTATTGGCACACCAAACACTTGGCCACGAAACGAGCTATCTCTCGCTTTATTCCGTGCCACCAATAATATTGTCGTAAGTCCCAGTACATCTTAGTTCTTCTGGGATGTATAGAGTAAGTCGAACTGTGTTCTTTCGTCATCAACTCCTGCCGTAGCTCTCTACTAGGAACATAAATATGATCACCACATCACAATGTCCCGTCGGGATGAATCCTCAATCCTGTCTACTCTCTTGCTTCAGTCCTCTCTTTCAGCCATCGAAATCTACCATCCGTGGATAATGCTACCTTGATCCTTTCTACCAGCGATGATTGCACTTGGAGATTGGCTAATACGCCATCTGCTCCAGAAAATACTACCTCAATACCAAGTTGCTACAAGTCTCCTATCAACTCCTTCTGCGTAGTCAAGAAGTGTGCCATAGGCTTACGACTTAATACGTCTGCCACAACATTAGCCTTGTCCGGATGATAATGTAGCTCGATCTCATAATCTTTCATCAACTCCAGCCAACCTCGTTGTCGCATATTCAACTCTTTTTGTGTGAACACGTACTTGAGGCTCTTATAATCACTATAGATATCTACCTTCTTGCCGTACAAGTAGTGTCTCCATAGCTTCAAAGCAAAGATAACTGCTGCGAGCTCTAGATCGTGGGTTGGATAATCTTTTCGTGCACCCTCAACTGTCTCGATACATATGCTACTACATGACCATGCTGCATTAATACGCATCCTAATCCTTTTCCGGAAGCATCGCTGTATATCACAAATCCTTCCGGGCCCGATGGTAGTGTCAAGCTAGGTGCAGTTGTCAATTGCTTATTTAACTTATCGAAAGTGACTTGACACTCGTTTTTCCAAACAAACTCCTGGTCTTTGCAAGTTAGTCGAGTCGTAGGCCCCGCTATTCGAGAGAAATCTTTTACGTACAAGTCCAAGAAAACTTCTCACCTCGAAAGCTGATATGGGAGCGGGCCTTGCCATAACTGTTGTGATCTTCTCAGGATCTACCGATATACCGTCTCTAGTAAAAATATGCCCAAGAAATGAAACAGCCTTGAGAAAGAAATCATACTTGCTAAGCTTCATAAAAAGTTTCTCATTCCTCAAGATTCGCAAAACTATCCGTATATGCTGCTTATGCTCCTCTTGGCTCTTTGAGTATGTCAAGATATCATCTATAAAGATGGCTACCAATTTGTCCAAGTACTGGTGAAAGATCTTGTTTATTAAGTTCATGAAGACCGCGGAAGCATTGGTCAACCCAAAGGGTATGACTAAGAACTCGTAGTGTCCGTACCTCAATTGAAATACCGTCTTCAAAATATCTTCCTTCCGAACCTTCAATTAATGATAGCCCGATCGTAAATTGATCTTCGAGAATACCTTGGATCCACTCAGCTGGTTGAATAGATCGTCTATGCGCAACAAGGGGTACTTGTTCTTTACCGTCACTGCATTCAGGGCTCTGTAGTCGATACACATATGCACTGTCCCGTCCTTCTTCGACACGAATAAGATGGGTGCTCCCCAGGGTGATGCACTGGCACGGATAAAGCCTTTCTCCAATAATTCGTCTATCTGCGTCTTCATTTCTACCAACTCCTTGGGTGCTAGTCGATATACTAGAGATGAAATAGGCTCGGCTCTAGGAATAAGCTCAATAGAAAATTTGATGTCTCGGTCAGGTGGTAACCGCGACAAATTTTCGGGGAATACATCTTGGAACTCAGAGATGACAGGGTGCTGTAGGGTACCCTGCATCATCATGTGAGTCCCTAATGCAGGTGCATCGCTTCTTAATGCTTCTTCTTTGGTGAACTCGAACTCCGTCTCATTCGGGGTTCTAAAGATGATATTGCCCCTATGGCAGTCTATAAGGGCAAAATGCTGGCTCAACCAGTCCATCCCGAGAACTACATCGAAGGTCGGCATAGGAAATACAAGTAGTCATGCTCCTATCTCTCTACCACATATCACTATAGGACAATGTCTACAAACACCACTGACAGGCATAACTCCTCCTCCAGTGAGGATTCTAATATTTTTCGATAAAGACGTGATGGGGATGCTGTGTCTAGTGGCATAGCTAGTGGCTATGAATGAATGGGTGGCTCCAGTGTCAAATAATGTAATAGCAGAAAATGACACAACTAAAACCATACCTTCTATGATGTCCAGCTCTGGTTCTGCCTTTTCTGCAGCTAGTGCAAAAGCCTTTCCAACTCTTTGATTACCCATCTATGCTCTAGCCTATTGAAATTGGGTTGCCTGAGTGGGTAAGGGTGGTCGTGGTGCTACTGGTCTCGTAATCGCTGGTCTCTGTATCTGCTACTGGTTCTGTGGAGTAGTCCTCTGAAATAAGCAATCTCTAGTCTGATGCAGTCTCAATCCGCAAGCTAAGCAATGCCCCAGTCGTCGACGACAGTCTCTCTGGACATGACCAACTTTGCCACAGTAATGGCAAGTGGCCTTCTCCTGTGCCTGGTATGGCCCTGTCCTCTGCTGATGCTGGTGTGCTAGAGGACATCTCGTTGACCCTCCTGTAGTGGTCTTAGCTGGTCCTATGGTCGAAGTAGCTCAATTGTTGTACCTTCTTGCTTATGGCCTTTTGAGTTTAGCCTCTGCCAGAACATCTGCTTGGGTGACCCTCGACTCAGAGCTGGTGTATCTCTGCAACTCAATACTCAAGCCTCTATGAAATCTTTTGGCTTTCTCCAGCTCCGTCGTAACCAACTCTGGTGCAAAACGACTCAACCGACTAAATT
>JANAVB010043928.1:0-32500 GCA_029216955.1 Iris pallida | reverse complement strand
AGTTAGCGTGCATGGAAATGATTCAAAAATACGAGAATAACTCTGAGGATTTGGGATAGATATTGCTAGATGATTTGAGTTAGCATAGAACGATGCGACTTGAGAAATATGCTGCTCGATGACTTAAAATAGACAAACAAATATACGTGATTTTGAGTTTCAAACGAATTGGTCATGTAACTAATTTGGGGGATAATTATTGAATTTAATCTTAGACGTCGAAGAGATTATGGTATATCCAGTTTGGATGATAGCATCGGTTGTACGACTCAGAGTTGGATGCAAAGAAGGATCATCAGATTATGTACATCTTCGGTGGTATTGAGGCGTATCAAAGATCGATGTGCGATAACTTGGGGGTACTCTAATTCGAAGAATGATGATCATGTAAAGTGTTATTGTTCCGATGGATGCTATGCTTGGGATTTTGGTAGAAATAAATATTTGGATGAAAATGAGAGTGTCTTGATTGCTTCGTTGATAACCACAATGTTGATGTTCTTGTCTTGCGCGAGCGTAACTCCAACGTCACACATGTGTTCCGTCAGATTTGGGACGATCGTTTTGCGTGAGCGCTGACTTGGTAATTCATGTTCAGCGGGAATGATCGAACTCATGATATCAGGGCGTGGCAATTTGGATTGCTTCGACTTATGGATTGATACGAAGGTAAATTTGAGGATTGGTCGGACTTGTGATTGACGATTGAGTAAACTTGAGGATTGAGTAGTCCAATCTGAATATTGTGAATGAATGAGTCGAGACTGAAAGCAAGAGTTACACCTTGATAAGATTGACTATCCTGAGGGAATGCATGGTGATTTTACGTCCCGTCTAGATGATCGGACTTGCGTGAGATTAGGGCATGACATTTTGTTAAGCTAGACGACCTTGTGATCGATTACGTGAATTATGATAAATGACTTAGGGAAGATGGAATAAGAAATTATGGTTAAGCAATAAATCATGTCGTAGCGTGCTTGACTTAGTACGAATGGATAGGTAGATTTTATCGAATGTGTTTAAAGAGATAGACTATACGAATGGCTAGTTCGGATGTGAGATAGTGATATGCAGAGGATTTGGTTGAACATAACTTACCGCAGGATGGCTTTGCTGAATGACTCGGACTCCTGGATCGAATGCTGAGAAAACGAATAGGAGAATATATATATAGCGTCACCCACCGTCATATTCTTCTGACTCCGAACATCACCCACTGTATTACGACTAGCTAGCACTTGAGGCTGTGCCATTGTCATACAGTTATCTTCTTAACATTGAAGAGACCATCTGATGCCACGACTATAGCCACCTGGTTGTCATAATACATCGGCATCACCTGGATTTGTGTACTAAACACAGAAATATTATGTCTGTTTGTCGCAATCCATCCACATCACCGGATTTGTGCACCAACCACATGAAGATCATTCCTGAATTCCTGAAGCTATTATGCTTCGTCTGCTGTAACTGAAAGTACACAGAACTCAGATTCATAATGAGATAAAGGTCTATTTTTTCGATTACATCGATATAGCAACACCACCCATGGATCTACTTCTTCGACTTCACGATATAGTAGAGCCATTCATGGAGTATATATAACTCCTTCACTCTGTCCTTCTCAGTATTGACTGGCATTACTGAAGCCTCCTACCCTTGCTGGGTAATTATTGAAGTGCATCCTTCTGAGTCCCTGAGAGATATCCTATTATACTCTCCACAGCTTTTAAAAGATCAACACTTGGATAGCTCAAGAACAGACTCGACATGCATACAATAAAAGCTATATCAGACCTAGTTGTACATATAGCCTACATCAAACTCTTGATGATGCTCGAGTACACCAATTGTCTGACCCTGCTTCCTGAATATGGCTTCAGCTTCTGATCATACCTCTGAGGAGTATTGATCCCTGGAGATCCTGATATCCGTAGCATGTGATCATTATTCCATGTAGAGCTTGTGACAGAGAATGACCAACTCATGTTCAAATTACACTAACCCCAGAATGACATCCACGTTGTAGTGCCCCGTCCCGTTCAGTCAACTAGAGGAATCAAAATGCTAACGACGTTCGAACTTAGCCATGCAACGGCTTGCTCGAAGACCTGCTCGGTCGAGGCGACTCCTTGCTCAGGTGGGTAGTTTCGGTGAACTTGCTTCAGCTTCGCCTTCATACTAATAAAACGAACGTTTTCAAATGCACAAGTAGGCTTGATAATAAAAAAGGCGAACCCACATAGCTAAGGGAATAATCCCAAGTTGGGTCGAACTGAGTTAGAACATGAAAAAAGGTCCCACGGTCGGCTTAGAAGTGTTGTACGTCGTACTTTCAAAAATGACACTCGGTCCTTCGTCCCGTGGCTTAGGAGATGGAAAGTTGGTCTTCGCCATAAAGCTATGAATTAGCCTAAGTCAGAGGCGTCGCCCGTATAAATGCTTAATAAAGCATGCACGGTTCCAGGGTCTAAGGCTTGTCATAGCCTTTGCTCACCCTACGGGTTAAGTTGCAATCGCACGGCTTGTGGCATAAGTCTAGGCACCCAAAGAACTTGGTTGTTCAAAGTCAAACGTGTGTACGACACGTTCCCATGATGCAAGCCTTGATGCAGCCTTTGCTCATCAAGTTGTTGCACGATTAAGTTAGGCAAAATTATGTTAGGCTATCGAAGTCATAGCAAGCACTGTCCTATATTTTCTGCGGTTGTCATAACCACATAGTCCTAAAATCTCATGGCCCATCATATAATATATGACTTGCACGGGAGTGTCGTACAGAGCACAAATTGGCTTAAGCTACGATGTCAAGGACTTAGTGGTACTAAATTGTGAGGCACGGCCTCAATGTGGATACACAAACAAAGTTTATGGCACGACTAAGTGATTGAGTCTTAAAGTATGGGCCGAAAGACAAGCACGAGTTGATAAGTTGACGTTGTCGTCACGAGAAGGGTCTAGAGGCAAGATAAGTAAGTTATTGGTACAAAGCACGATGATGGTCTAGAGACACCAAATAGGCCAGGTGTCTATGTTCTAAAATTGATCCTAAGGCAAGAATAGAAAGACAATCATAAAGGGTTTATGTTGAACAAAGTAAATGAACGTGTTGGTTTTGTATGGGTGGGCGAGGAGCTCACTCCACCAGTACAGTTGAGTAATGACACCCACACAATTTTAATGTGCAGGCATAGGTAGAAGCTCGGTGGCACAGAGCTCACTTAGATGCGTCGAGGCACAGAGTTCCTTGGCATTTCGAGGCGTGCAGCCACATAGAGTTTGGACTTATACGGGATATAATATATGGACATCGCCTATCTGAAGCATCCGCTGGCTCGTCAATTGTATTGAGAAATGAGAGAAATTTGAGTAAATTATAATCGAAGAGAAAAGTGAGCTTGAGTGATTGTAACTTTGCTTCTCCCCGCCATTGTAATCTATGTTCATTATCAATAAAGAATCTTATTTTGTATAAATGCTTGTGTTGCCTCGTATATTCAATATTTCTGTTTGGGACTTCTGTGCGACGACCCCGTCGTAAGCTGTTGTAATCGGCTGTTATGAAATTCGCCTTACACGAGCACAATTTAGGCTCGTACGGCATCACGCCTTAGCGAGGACGATCGATCCTACGAAACCGGAGCATGACATAATAGTATCAGAGCACGGCTTTACATCGGTCCTACGATCGGTCCTACGAGACGGGGGCATGACATATTGATGTGTTTCTTTCACAAATAAATATCGTTGGTGTGCTCTCTCAATATTTTACGGGATGTCCATACAATAAGTCTATATATTTTGCAAATCGTATGAGAATAGTTTTTGATAAAAACAAAAGATGGTTTCACGTAAAAGGATGGTTGGCTGAGTCGGGCTGGGCATATACACCAAGAATTGCGTCGACCTTAGAAAAAGTCGTGTACGAAACTCGACTCATTTTAAATGGGATGGAATTTGACTTGACTTATAGAATGCGGAAGGACTATCGATAGGGGTTCCATCGGACGATATTATCGTCGATGCGACAATATATAGAGCGTGCTTAAAAATGTGGAATGGTTCGAACGGAGATTCAAAGTAATCGAGATTCAAATTTATTTCGATGATTTATCAAATAACTTTATCCCTGAGTGGTGTATGGGATAGCCTTGGGGATGTCGATCAATTGAGCATATGGGGTACTAATGAGTCTATCAGCAAGCAACGAGTATGCAAAGCCTTGGATTGAGAATCGTTGTGTAAGTTATAATCTAAAAGATTTTGATGAGTTGATTCGAACGAATTAAAAATAATTTGCACATGATTGGGATTGTGCAAGTATGAAATGCAAGAATGATTGTGTAGGAAAATTGAATCAAAGAAAAGTTAAGGTGTAACGAACGGATGGCTTAGTTGAGGAATCGATATGAATCGTATACGAAAAGTTAGCACGATCGGAAGTTAGCGTGCATGGAAATGATTCAAAAATACGAGAATAACTCTGAGCATTTGGGATAGATATTGCTAGATGATTTGAGTTAGCATAGAACGATGCGACTTGAGAAATATGCTGCTCGATGACTTAAAATAGACAAACAAATATACGTGATTTTGAGTTTCAAACGAATTGGTCATGTAACTAATTTGGGGGATAATTATTGAATTTAATCTTAGACATCGAAGAGATTATGGTATATCCAGTTTGGATGATAGCATCAGTTGCACGACTCAGAGTTGGATGCAAAGAAGGATCATCAGATTATGTACATCTTCGGTGGTATTGAGGCGTATCAAAGATCGATGTGCGATAACTTGGGGGTACTCTAATTCGAAGAATGATGATCATGTAAAGTGTTATTGTTCCGATGGATGCTATGCTTGGGATTTTGGTAGAAATAAATATTTGGATGAAAATGAGAGTGTCTTGATTGCTTCGTGATAACCATAATGTTGATGTTCTTGTCTTGCACGAGCGTAACTCCAGCGTCACACATGTGTTCCGTCGGATTTGGGACGATCGTTTGCGTGAGCGCTGACTTGGTAATTCATGTTCAGCGGGAATGATCGAACTCATGATATCAGGGCGTGGCAATTTGGATTGCTTCGACTTATGGATTGATACGAAGGTGAATTTGAGGATTGGTCGGACTTGTGATTGACGATTGAGTAAACTTGAGGATTGAGTAGTCCAATCTGTATATCGTGAATGAATGAGTCGATACTGAAAGCAAGAGTTATATCTTGATAAGATTGACTATCCTGAGGGAATGCATGGTGATTTTACGTCCCGTCTAGATGATCGGACTTGCGTGATATTAGGGCGTGATATTTTGTTAAGCTAGACGACCTTGTGATCGATTACGTGAATTATGATAAATGACTTAGGGAAGATGGAATAAGAAATTATAGTTAAGCAATAAATCATGTCGTAGCGTGCTTGACTTAGTACGAATGGATAGGTGGATTTTATCGAATGTGTTTAAAGAGATAGACTATACGAATGGCTAGTTCGGGTGTGAGATAGTGATATACAGAGGATTTGGTTGAACATAACTTACCGCAGGATAGCTTTGCTGAATGACTCGGACTCCTGGATCGAATGCTGAGAAAACGAATAGGAGAATACTATGCTTGAAGTTTAAAAATCGAAGTGATGCAAGCTTGCGTAGAAAACCCGTATTATCGACTTTGGTTTGACCTTAGGATTGTGGTCAGAATTGATATTATTATTTGGGAACGGTGATTCCAATACTGACGATTGACTTTAGCCCGGAGAGATAGCCTAGCGGTTAGGCGAGACATGCCTATTTCGAGAGATAGCATCGGTGCAATTGGTTTTCAGGATTGATAGGACGAAATCAGATATATGGGATTGGGTTCACTATCATATGGTTGGCTGAAATGTATATATTTCGGGGACACGTTAAATATGTGCACAATCGAACTAAGTGATACGTTAAGTTCAAATAAGAATAAAGAAACGAACAATTATCGAGGATTTTAAAATTATGTGTTGCAAAAAAAATCTTGATAGTAGTACGATTATTGGATTTGAGATGAACTAGAATGTTGGATGATCGGATGGTTTGCCTAGAATTGAGTTGTCTGTGTGTGCGACGAGTATAAGTTACCCAAGTTGAGATATAGTTGTTCGATGTAAAAGGTAACCAAAGCACGAGCGTGGCTCGTATTGAAGAAACGCATAGGAGGAATGTTTACGGGGTCATTGAATATTGAATTAAGTGATAAGCCAAAGAGTGCGTACTCAGTAAGTTTCAAGGACAAAACTTTTTCTGAGTGGTGTATAATGTAGTGTCCCATCCCTCTCAATCAATCGGAGGAATCAAAATGCCAATGACGTTCGAACTTATCCATGCAATGGCTTGTTCGAAGTTCTGTTCGGTCAAGGCGACTCCTTGCTCAAGTGGATAGCTTCAGTGAACTTGCCTCAGCTTGGCCTTCACACTAATAAAACAAAAGTTTTCAAATGCACAGGTAGACTTGATAATAAAATAGGCGAATCCACATAGCTAATGGAATAATTCTAAGTTGGGTCGAACTGAGTTAGAACATGGAAAAAGGCCACATGGTCGGCTTAGAAGTGTTGCACGTCGTACTTTTAAAATGATACTCGGTCCTTCGTCCCGTGGCTTAGGAGAAAAAAATTTGGTCTTCGCCACAAAGCTATGAATTAGCCTAAGTTAGAGGCGCCGCCCGCATAAATGCTTCATAAAGCATGCACGGTTCCAGTGTCCAAGGCTTGACATAGCTTTTGCTCGTCCCACGGGTTAAGTTACAATCGTACAACTTATGGCATAAGTCTAGGCACCCAAAGAACTTCGTTGTTCAAATTCGAACGCGTGCACGGCACATTCCCATGATGCAAGGCTTGACGCAGCCTTTGCTTATCAAATTGTTGCACGATTAAGTTAGGCAAAGTTATTGGGCTTATCGAAGTCATAGCAAGCGTTGTCCCATATTTTCTGCGATTGTCATAACCACATAGTCCTACGATCTCAAGGCCCATCATATAAAGTATGACTTGGGCAGTAGTGTTGCACACAACACAAATTGGCCTAAGCTACGATGTCACGAACTTAGTTTTTAAGGTACGAGCCACGGTTGATTCAAATTGAGTTTGGAGAAAAGGGCCATCAAATAGTCATTCCTGAGTTGAGTAAAATGATAGGACAACATGGAAGAATAATCGTGACCATGGGTCGTCGAGGCGGTCTTAAATATTAGAAGTCTTGAACATGGTCCTGAAAAAGATGGTAATACTAGAAGAAGAATAACCGTATAAGACGTTAGTTCGAGTCGAGTCTTGCATGGTCATTGGACAACTTGTCGACAAGGAAAAGTTTTCTTGAGCGGCAACCCAGGGCCACGGGACCGTTTCAGCCAAGGTGGAAACACAGTATAGCCAAGCTGGGAGTACCGCTCAAGTTATTCGGGAACTTTCAGCGGGGGTCGCTACCTGCGCTAAAAGCGACCCCGAATAACAAAGCTATAAGTCCAAGATAGCTTGTGGTGCTAGTGACTATTTCATATAGATGAGTCGGCATATTAGCGGTAATCCGCATGCATGCCTTTGGAGTGAGTCGAGTATTGGGTGTATGGTACCAATGAGTTGAGTTGAATGGGTGTACGATTTACAACATAATATTTTGGCCTAAGATTTGGCTGCGACAAAGATACCGTGCTACGGCAAAAAGTGTGGCGTCGGTTGGTGAGTCTCAGAACACAAGTATATGTATGTTGGATTAAGTCATTTCGAGTTTAAGTTAGGAAGGGATATAAGAGTTTAAGTGGTATTGAACTGCGAGGTACGGCCTCAATGTGGATACACAAACGGAGTTTATGGCACGACTAAGTGATTGAGAATTAAAGTATGGGCCGAATGGCTAGCACGACTCGATAAGTTGACGTTGTTGACACGAGAAGGGTCTAGAGGCAAGATAAGTAAGTTGTTGGTGCAAGGCACGATGATAGTCTAGAGGCACCAAATAGGCCAGGCATCTATGCTCTAAAATTAATCCTAAGGCAAGAATAGAAAGACGATCATAATAGATTTATGTTGCACAAAGTAAAAGATCGTGTTGCTTTTGTATGGGTGGGCGAAGAGCTCATTATACCAGTACAGTTGAGTACTGACACCCACACAGTTTTCATGTACAGGCACAGGTAGAAGCTCGTTGGCGTGGAGCTCACTTGGATACGACGAGGCACGGAGTTCCTTGGCATTTCAAGGCGTGCAGCCACATGGAGTTTGGACTTATACTGGACATAATGTATGGACATTGCCTATCTGAAGCATCCGCTGGCTCGTCAATTGTATTGAAAGATGAGAGAGAGCTGAGTGAATTGTAATCAAAGAGAAAAGTGAGCTTGAGTGATTGTAACTTGGCTTTGCGCTGCCTTTGTAATCTATGTTCATTATCAATAAAGACACTCATTTTGTATAAATGCTTGTGTTGCATCATATATTCAATATTTCTTCTCGGGACTTCTGTGCAACGATCTCGTTGCAAGCTGTTGTAATCGGTCGTTATGAACCCCGCCTTGCACGAGCGCAATCTAGGCTCGTGCAGCATCACGCTTTAATGAGGATGATCGGTCCTACAGGATTGGGGTGTGACACGCGTCTCCCATTTCCTTTCTTCAGAACTTTAGACAGGAGGAACTTCTTCATTCTAGTGACATATACCAAATCTGTGAACGGGAATTGAATGTAGTCCACATAGAAAAGTAAAGATACCTCTATCACCAGCAAACTTCGTGTAAACACACTACTCAGTCCTGCTAATCTTGTAGCAAGTTGACATGATGACAAGGTTTAACTCTTTGAGCCACAGATTAGGAGCTTACATCTGGCCGTACATAGATTGACCAACTACAGACTTTGTCTTCAAGACCTGAATGAAAAATGCATCTGGCTGTTGCTTGTGAATCTTTACTGTCATCTCTCTATCCAGAATGTAACTGTCTTAACATCCTTCAGATGAAGAATCAGCTTTACTGTATTGAAGTCCCGACCATTGTTGTCTTGTCAGTTGATACTTAGTAGCTGCTAGAACATATGTGTCAAACTCATCAATCTCCTGTTATGAGCAAACCCCTTCGGCTACCAGCCTAGCCTCGAACTATCAACAGTTCCTTCGGCCTACGTCTTTGTCTTTTAGAAGAATAGATAAGTATAGCTCCTTCAGGAATATTAACAACATTTAAGTGAAGTTGAATGTTATGGAGTCAATCTCATCATTGACTCCCTCATCCCAAAAGATCTATCTCTGGTCTTTATCGCCTCATTAGCCTCTATGTAATGGATGATAAACTCATCTCTGAAATGTTTCAGCCTTCTCACCCACCTTGCAAGGAGCTTAGCGATTTACTGGTTCAAGTGTTATCTTACAAGAACAACCTTCTCCTACACTACTTCTCCTTTAAAAGTACTTGCTTCTTCGGTACCAATAATGTTCTCCAGAACGTCCACAAGAATAATATTCTTGTTCCTAGCTATCCCGTCTTCAAAGAATTTTGCATCGCAAGACTCAATTAAATGATTGATACAATATTAAGAGATCTCTGAGCATAGCTTTCAATAGCATCTCCCAGAAATACTGTCTTCTTGGTCTTCGTCCCTGGCTTCTGAATCTTGATATCCAGAAGCTTCATGTACACCAGACACCCCCACACTTGAATGATATCCAAGTTAGGTCTAACCTTGAACAAGTGTTAATGAGAATTATAGTTAGATATGCGAATGGTACTTTATTTAGCAATAAACATAGTCGTACACACAATCTATCCCCAGAATCATATCGAAAGTTCCACAGTGTTGATATCATCATCTTTAATAGTGTCCTGATTTTCCTTTTTGAAACTCCATGAATTAAAGATACTACGGAGCAGTCGTTTCATACCCAATTCCATGTTCATAGCAGAATGATATGAATCTAAAAAATGATACTCTACTCCTTAAATCAATCATATATATATATATATATGTATATAAAGATAGTATAGAGCAGTTATTTCATAGCCAATTCCATGTTCATAGCAGAACAATGTGAATCCAAAAAAGGATAATCTCTGTCTCAATCATTTCCATGAAGAAGTCATTTCATAGCCAATTCGATGTTCATAGCAGAATGATGCGAATCTAAAAAATGATACTCTTCACCTTGATCACTTCTAAGTCTTTTGAGTAGTCGACCGGTTAGATGTTCAGCTTCAGCCTTGAAGTCCCTGAACTTCTCGAAAGCTCCATTCTTCGTCTTGAAAAAACATATGTGAACATGAACTTCGAGAAATACTACAACCCGACATCTGCGTAGAATTAATAAAAGTCAAAGATATCCGAGTGTACCAATTCCAGAAGATCTGTACTTTAGTTCAATCATCTGAGCAGCTTTCTGACAGTCTTGTCTCTGCACAGACTCCATAATCCCTTTATCTCCTTACCCCCATATTCTGGAGATAAGGCCATGATTGGACATCTTGAGACTGGTTCTAACATAGAAAAGCTCTCAGTCCATTCTTTAAGAGCTCACTAAAGTAACTTCATCGACATAAGCAGAAGTTCAAACATCCCTTCAGAACTGAACATCTTCTCGAAGCATATTCCTCGCCAAGAAATTGCCATCTGGTTAGTACGAATGTCCATCTTCAAGTCTGTATCAGACAACAGGCTTTCTGAGATCAAATCTTCAGAAATCTCTAGCACATGCAACATGCATTCCAGTGTGCTTGCCAGTGGTCCAGAACCACTGTCTTGATATTCATATCTTCTGCTAGATATATGTGTGCCATCGAGACCTTCTTCATAACAAGGCTCATCCTCGATGAACAACTTCTTCGAAAGCACACGCGGCTAGATGCACTAGTGTCCTTCCACTGGCCATCTATCATGCTAGATAACTCAACCTGTACAACAATAGAAACCAATTTAAGTAATCAAAACAACCAAGTTTAGCTATACCTACTATTTTGGTTTAAAATAGAATTTACAATCTGTAACGCCCCAGTCCCAAAATACGTAGGACTAGGTACGTATCCATGCCAGCTGCACATATACGAAGAATACTCTAATATCTAGAATCCTCGCATATGTACATAAGCTGTAAATAAATAATCACAGGCCAGAATAACATATCTAATCTCATCACAGCTCAACACAAAAGATAATGAAGTCCAAATAAATAAATAAGAGTATCAAAAGATAGCCGGGTGAACAAACTCACTCCAAACAGCTATGAAAAATAGTCTCACAAGATCGGAGTCCGACCTCCGCAAAATAGAAAGAAAAGAGATGTAAAATAATGTCTACAACTGTCTCAGATAAGAAAATAGACTAGGAATCAGTAGTGACTGCCTCGTCATCAATGTAAGATAGCTCCAATGCCGCTCCGTACTCCTGTGGAAAATCCTCTAAACCTGGAGAGATAACCAGGTCCTCAGGGGACATAGCAAGATACAAGAAAACACCATGCCATATAAACTGTGATAATATAATAAGAGAAAAAGAGATGCATGCAATAGGGTTCCTGACCATTCTACTGTGAACATGCAGTTGAGATACAATCCTTCGACGCATGAGCCCTGGCTGAAAATAGGATCGGCATAGTTCCCATAGAGGGTACCAGGGGCCTACGTCTATAACGCTCGGGAAGCGTCAGAGGGTGCCATGTGCAAGGGGCTACGTCCATAACGCTCTGGATAACGTCAGAGGGCACCTGGAACCTGCGTCTCCGGCGGAGCGCACAGGCAATCATGGAAGTGTAAAGAAGCCCATACGTCAGGTATTGTTCTCCCCACCCAATGCCTAGTATCATCATCTCCATGACTGATATAAACCTCTAATAACTGCCAAGTCTTCTATCATGCAATTCTATTGGCAGTTACTCCTATCCGTCGCACGCTCCATACGTACCGGTGGCCAGCCGACTACGCAGAAACGTGTCCTATATGTGACTCACATCACGTGATACAACAAGTGTCAAGGCCGTATGAGATATGCCAATACCTCAACATCAGTGGGTGGTCAATAAACTAGGTCAATGCAAGAGAATAAATAAAGCAAGAAAGACGACCGATAGAGTCGCTTGCACCCAAGTGTGACTTGGACGCACAGTTAAAATATCACGAAACAATGCAAAAATAACAACTGAAAATAAGAATATAATAATCACAGAGTAGGGTGGCAAGGTATCTTGCCTGGTGGTACAAAGTGGCAAGTCCAAAAGTAGCAAGTGTCCGCACCAAAAACTCACAAATCACAGATGACTCCCAACTCTGAAACAAACATCAAAAACAGTCTCGGTGATGAAGATATTCCTAGGAAACGCCTGTCCAAAAGTCAAATTCTGGAACAGGGGCAAAATCGTAATTTCGGGTCAAAACGATGTCCGCCGTTGGACCCGCTTTGCACCGAAACGTGTGCCGAAGTCTACGGTCTCTAAAGTCGTCAAACTACATGTCTACGGTTTCAGTTTGAGGAAAGGAACTCAACGGTATGTCCAGTTTTGGATTCCGAGGAGCCGTGTACAAAATCGCCCGTTTGAGTGGGTTGCGGGCCCGCCAAAAGTGGGTCCCGATTCGACCTTCTCAGAATCAAACCAAACTTGGCATGCAGGACAGAATTTTGATTCGGACCTGTTGGCGCAAGTTTCGTCTCGATTCGACGACTGTACACAAAGTTATGGACAAGTTTGCAAAACGCCGATACGGGGGTATTTCGACGGATACACGTTGATTTCGTCGCACACACGCGACGTAACTGAGTTCCGTCAGTTCCCACATATCCGCAACGTCCATACGCGTCTTTCGATGCGGATAACGCGCGACCACGTCGTCCGGTTTGTCGGGACGACGTCGTATCGGACAGAAAGTCAGAAATTTATTATTTTAGAAAACAGTTTTTGACACAAGTTTAACATGGAATTAATACACACACGTAAATCGAAATACAAATCTACCAGTTACGTTTCCATCGTGGTTAGGTTGTCTTCAAACGTGTTCAATTAGTTTTTACGAAAGGCTAATGAACAGCGAGAAAAGTGGCCGACAAGTTGGCGTTTCAAAACAGTTTTCAGGATTTAGAAAAATGGGTTTTTCTCCAACTTCGTCTCGATTTTTCGAGCAATCCTTTGGGTTTCCCAGGATTCTGTCAGAAGGGGTTTGAAGGGGGTCATGTCTACTATGCACAGCATTCGATAGATCGAATTTTCGTTGAATAGATACAAAGAAACTTAAGTCGAAAGATGGGTACCTCGCTGTTTTTCGAAACAGAGTATCCTCTGTTTTCCGTCGATTCCGAGCGATCCCGATGTCGTCGACGGCGAGTAGACGTCCGATTGCGTGCGCGGGGGTGTGCGGAGGATGGTTGGGCGGCTTGGGGTCGAAGAGTTTTTGGATGAGAGAGGGGTTAGGGTTTCAGTTTGCGTGGGTTTATGTATATATGCTGTCGACTTCTATTCCTATAAGTATTAGAATTAGGGGGCGGCTCGGGTTTCGTATGTTGCGGCTACTGCTGCTGGGTTTTACTCCATGGTGGGGTCGGGCTATGTGTGGGGTCTCGGGCTAATGAGGGATAGCAGCACAAGTGTGCCGCTCTCCTGTTCCGAGTGGAACACCCATATGGGGGCTCGATTTTGTTCGGACATTAGCAGCAAGTGCTGCTAACAATTCACTTGGGGGGGGGGTCGGGCCCACCCCTACCCGCAGCTGTTGCTGCTTGGGGTTCGGCCCCCCCTCCAATAACAATTGTTTTTTTTTTTTTACAAAACAATCATTAAATAAAGTTATATAATATATGTATTCACAAATAAATTTATAAAAAAATTCATAATTAAATATCAAAAATATTTGTAATAATTGTAGGATATTTTTAGTAGTAAAAAATATAATCAAGCACACAAACATATATATCATACACACCTATAAATTCGTACAATTACCAAATAAATTCAATTAAATAGAGAAAAATAATTTTTCAAGCATTAAAATAATTAGAAAATATTGGGGTTTTACATCCTACCCAACTTAAAGAAAATTTCGTCCTCGAAATTAAACTAAGGTCGGGGGATAAAATGCAATGCAAGAAAAATATAATAGCACATAAAATGCAAGACGTACCTTCATTTACGAACAAATACGGGTAGCGGTTTCGGATGTCATCCTCGCGCTCCCAAGTAGACTCCCCTGGCGAGTGATGCTTCCTTGCCACGCGAACCAATGGAATAGATTGGTTCCGCAACACCTTCACTCGGCCATCGAGGATACCCACCGGTTGCTCTTCGTACGACAGACTCGGTCCCACTGTGATCTCGGAGTGATCAAGCACATGATTGCTGTCCGCCACGTACCTCCTCAGCTGAGATACGTGGAATACGTCATATACTCCTTCTAGTGACGGTGGCAATGCCAATCTGTAGGCAACCTCTCCAACCCGTTCCAAGACATCGAAAGGGCCGATGTACCTTGGACTCAACTTGCCACGTCCTCCGAATCGAATCGTGCCTCTAGTAGGGGATATCTTCAAGAACACATGGTCACCCTCTTTGAACTCCAAGGGTCGACGACGATTATCTGCCCACTGCTTCTGACGATCCTGCGCTGCTCGCAGATGGTCCTGAATCTTCTTCACTGTCTCCACTTTGCTCAAGACCAACTCGGGACCCAATAGCTGTCGCTCTCCTATGTCGCTCCAACAAACAGGAGACCGACACTTCCTACCATACAATGCTTCAAACGGAGCCATCTGAATGCTCGCTTGATAGCTATTGTTGTAGGAAAACTCCATAAGATGAAGATGGTCCTCCCACGAACCGCCAAAATCAAGCATACACGCTCTCAACATATCCTCTAGCGTCTGAATGGTACGCTCTGACTGGCCGTCTGTCTGTGGATGGTACGATGTGCTAAACTTCAATCGAGTGCCCAAACTCTCTTGCATGCTCCTCCAAAAGTGCGAGGTGAATCTCGAGTCACGGTCTGACAGAATACTAACTGGCACACCATGTAATCTCACAATCTGCTCCATATACATCTCTGCCAATACCTCAGTCGACTGGCCCACTCTAAAAGGCAAGAAATGTGCTGACTTCGTAAGTCTATCAACAATCACCCATACTGCGTCGCGTCCTCTAGGACTCCGAGGAAAACCCGTGACGAAATCCATAGTAATGTGCTCCCACTTCCACTCGGGAATGGGTACCGGCTGCAATAATCCGGCCGTTATCTGGTGCTCCGTCTTTACTTGTTGGCATACCAAGCACTTGGCAACGAAACGAGCTATCTCCCGCTTCATTCCGTGCCACCAATAATACTGTCGTAAGTCACGATACATCTTGGTCCCTCCGGGATGAATAGAGTAAGTCGAACTGTGAGCCTCTGCCATCAGCTCCTGTCGTAGATCTCCATTGGGAACATAAATGCGATCACCACATCGCAATGTCCCATCAGTATGGATCCTTAATCCTGTCTGCTCTCCTGTTTCAGTCCTCGCCTTCAGCCGTTGAAATCTAGCATCGTTAGGCAATGCTGCCTTGATGCGCTCCACTAATGATGATTGTACTTGAAGGTTGGCTAATACGCCATCTGCTCCCGGCAATACTACCTCAATACCAAGCTGCTCCAAGTCTCTAATCAATTCCTTCTGTGTGGTCAAAAAGTGAGCCATGGGCTTACGGCTCAATGCGTCTGCCATGACATTAGCCTTGCCCGGATGATAATGTAGCTCAATCTCATAATCCTTCATCAACTCCAACCAACGTCGCTGTCGCATATTCAACTCCTTTTGTGTGAACACGTACTTGAGGCTCTTATGATCAGTGTAGATATCAACCTTTTCGCCGTACAAGTAGTGTCGCCATAGCTTCAAAGCAAAGATAACCGCTGCGAGCTCTAGATCATGGGTTGGATAATTCTTCTCATGCACTCTCAACTGTCGCGATGCATATGCCACTACACGACCATGCTGCATCAATACACATCCTAATCCCTTCCCGGATGCGTCGCTGTAGATCACAAATCCTCCTGGACCCGATGGTAGTGTCAAGATCGGTGCTGTGGTCAACCGCTTCTTCAACTCGTCAAAAGCGGCTTGACACTCTTCTGTCCATATAAACTCCTGATCCTTGCAAGTCAATCGAGTCATAGGCCCCGCTATTCGAGAGAAATCTTCTACGAACTGTCGGTAGTAACCCGCAAGTCCGAGGAAACTTCTCACTTCTGAAGCTGTGGTGGGAGCGGCCCATGATTTGACTGCTTCAATCTTCTCTGGGTCTACCGATATACCATTGCCCGTAACAATATGACCAAGGAATGATACTTCCTTGAGAAAGAAGTCACACTTGCTAAGCTTCGCGAAAAGTCGCTCATTCCTCAATGTCCCTAAAACGATCCGTAGATGCTGCTCATGCTCCTCTTGACTCTTGGAGTAAATCAAGATATCGTCTATAAAGACTACTATGAATTTGTCCAAGTATTGGTGGAAGATCTTGTTCATTAAATTCATGAAGACCGCGGGTGCATTGGTCAAACCGAAGGGCATGACCAAGAACTCGTAGTGTCCATACCTCGATCGAAAAGCCATCTTGGCAACATCTTCCTTCCGCACCTTCAATTGGTGATAGCCTGATCGTAAGTCAATCTTGGAGAATACTTTTGCTCCACTCAGTTGATCGAATAGATCGTCTATACGCGGCAAGGGATACTTGTTCTTCACCGTCACTGCATTTAATGCTCTGTAGTCAATGCACATGCGCACTGTCCCATCTTTCTTAGGCACAAAAAGAACGGGTGCTCCCCATGGTGACGCACTAGCACGAATAAATCCCTTTTCTAACAAGTCATCAATCTGCGTCTTCATCTCAACCAACTCCTTGGGTGCCAGACGATATACTCGAGATGAAATAGGCTCCGCTCCGGGAATAAGCTCAATAGAAAACTCAATATCACGGTCGGGTGGTAGTCCAGGCAAATCCTCGGGGAATACATCCTCGAACTCGATAATAATAGGGTACTGAGGGGCGTCCTGCATCATCATATGAGTCCCCGCTGTGGGTGCATCACAACTATCTCCGTCTTCTTTGGTGAACTCAAACTCCGCCGCATTCGGTGGTCTAAAGATAATACTGCTCCTATGGCAGTCTATAAGAGCGAAATGCTGGCTCAACCAGTCCATTCCAAGAACCACATCGAATGTCGGCATAGGGAATACAAGAAGTCGTGACATCATCTCCCTGCCATTTATCACTACAGGACAAAGTCTACAAATACCACTAACAGGTACAACTCCTCCTCCAGTGAGGATTCTAACATTCTTAGCTAAGGGTGTGATGGGAATGCTGTGTCTAGTGGCAAAACTAGTGGCTATGAATGAATGAGTGGCTCCAGTATCAAATAATGTAATAGCAGGAAAAGATGCAACTAGAACCATACCTGCTATGACCTCCGCCTCTGTCTCTATATCCTCAACAGCAAGTGAGAATGCCTGCCCATAGTTCTGTCCCGGGCCCTGAGCTCTGGCCTTGTTATACTGTGTGCCTTGGGGAGGCAATGGTGGACGGGGTGCTCCTGCTATAGGCCGTGGTGCTGGGAGAGGTGGAGCTGTGGGCCTCGGATTTTGCCGAGCTTGTACTATTGTATGTTGCTCAGGACAATCCTTAAGCATGTGCTGATTAGATCCACATCTCAAGCATAATCCAAGGCGAGTCCTGCAATCATTCTGGATATGTCCTTGTTTACCGCAATAATGGCAAACAGGCTTCTGATAAGGTGTGGGCCTCTGCTGGAACTGTCATATGGTCCTCCTGATAGGTCCATTCTGAGTAGCTTGGGCTGGTGTAACTGCTGGTGTATGGCGCCTCGATGTCTGCTGCTGTTCCTTGCGAAGAATCTCCTGAGCACGAGCTTCTTCTAAGACAGCTGAATGGGCGACACGAGACTGAGTAGTCGTATAAGACTTGAGCTCTGGTGCAAGCCCCTGGTGAAATCTCCTCGCCTTCTCTAACTCGGTCGGAATCAATCCCGTACCAAATCGACTCAGGCGATTGAACTCCGAGTCATACTCATCAACTGACATGTTCCCTTGCTTCAGATGGAGGAACTGGTCGTAGAGACCATCTCGAACATGAATAGGGAAGAATCTCTCATAAAATGCATCATAGAACTGCTTCCAAGTGATCCCAGTGCCCAATCGTCTCTCTTCCGCCTTCCACCAGTGGTGAGCATTGTCTTCTAACAGTAAGTCCACTGCTGTCATCCAATGTCGAGCTGGCAACTGGGATGCCTTCAGTAGCTTCTCGGTGCTAATAAGCCACTGTGACACCTCTAATGGCTTCTCCGTCCCTCTAAAGGCCTTGGGGTTCATATCTGTGAAATCTTTGATAGCGCCTTCGTAGGGTTGCGGAGCTGGTGCCGGTACTGGTGCTGGAGGTGGTGGTGGAGGTCTGGCCATAGCTGCCATCATCGTCTGTCTCATCAGCTCAGTCTGCTGCCACTGAGCCTGCATCATGGCATACATAAACTGAGTAGTAGGGCTCCCATCAGTCGGTGGAGGAGGCATCTGAGGTCCCGACTGTGGAGGAAACTGCTGAGGGAATGGTGGTGGTGGAGGCAGTGGTACATTCCCTCCCGGTGGCATGGTAGTAGTCTGTCTTGCCTGGCTGCCTATGGGTGCTGCGACCTCTGGGTACTCCGTCGTAGTAGGCTGTGTCAGTCCTGGCTGGTAAGGTGTCGCTGGAGTCATGGGAGGATTCTGTCCCTCCGGAGTAATCTCCTCACCAGATGTGAGGGCCAAGGCAGAAGTGCGTCCGCTTCGTAGATTCATACTGTTGGCACGAGGAAGATAAGTTGATTTTAGGAAAGATTAGATATGAAGTAAATCGAATAATCAAGGAAGTTTCAAAAAAGATTGGAAGTCAAGGGATAGTAGTAGTTCTGGATGAGATATTCCTATTCCTATATGCAGGCTTGTTGGGCACAGTCATGTAATCCAACAATATTAAATCTGACCTGCATGGGCCACCACAAAAATATGTAACGCCCCAGTCCCAAAATACGTAGGACTAGGTACTTATCCATGCCAGCTGCACATATACGAACAATACTCTAATATCTAGAATCCTCGCATATGCACATAAGCTGTAAATAAATAATCACAGGCCAGAATAACATATCTAATCTCATCACAGCTCAACACAAAAGATAATGAAGTCCAAATAAATAAATAAGAGTATCAAAAGATAGCCGGGTGAACAAACTCACTCCAAACAGCTATGAAAAATAGTCTCACAAGATCGGAGTCCGACCTCTGCAAAATAGAAAAAAAAGAGATGTAAAATAATGTCTACAACTGTCTCAGATAAGAAAATAGACTAGGAATCAGTAGTGACTGCCTCGTCATCAATATAAGATAGCTCCAATGCCGCTCCGTACTCCTGTGGAAAATCCTCTAAACCTGGAGAGATAACCAGGCCCTCAGGGGACATAGCAAGATACAAGAAAACACCATGCCATATAAACTGTGATAATATAATAAGAGAAAAAGAGATGCATGCAATAGAGTTCCTGACCATTCTACTGTGAACATGCAGTTGAGATACAATCCTTCGACGCATGAGCCCTGGCTGAAAATAGGATCGGCATAGTTTCCATAGAGGGTACCAGGGGCCTACGTCCATAATGCTCGGGAAGCGTCAGAGGGCGCCATGTGCAAGGGGCTACGTCCATAACGCTCTGGATAACGTCAGAGGGCACCTGGAACCTGCGTCTCCGGCGGAGCGCACAGGCAATCATGGAAGTGTAAAGAAGCCCATACGTCAGGTATTGTTCTCCCCACCCAATGCCTAGTATCATCATCTCCATGACTGATATGAACCTCTAATAACTGCCAAGTCTTCTATCATGCAATTCTATTGGCAGTTACTCCTATCCGTCGCACGCTCCATACGTATCGGTGGCCAGCCGACTACGCGGAAACGTGTCCTATATGTGACTCACATCACGTGATACAATAAGTGTCAAGGCCGTATGAGATATGCCAATACCTCAACATCAGTGGGTGGTCAATAAACTAGGTCAATGCAAGAGAATAAATAAAGCAAGAAAGACGACCGATAGAGTCGCTTGCACCCAAGTGTGACTTGGACGCACAGTTAAAATATCACGAAACAATACAGAAATAACAACTGAAAATAAGAATATAATAATCACAGAGTAGGGTGGCAAGGTATCTTGCCTGGTGGTACAAAGTGGCAAGTCCAAAAGTAGCAAGTGTCCGCACCAAAAACTCACAAATCACAGATGACTCCCAACTCTGAAACAAACATCAAAAACGGTCTCAGTGAAGAAGATATTCCTAGGAAACGCCTGTCCAAAAGTCAAATTCTGGAACAGGGGCAAATCGTAATTTCGGGTCAAAACGATGTCCGCCGTTGGACCCGCTTTGCACCGAAACGCGTGCCGAAGTCTACGGTCTCTAAAGTCGTCAAACTACATGTCTACGGTTTCAGTTTGAGGAAAGGAACTCAACGGTATGTCCAGTTTTGGATTCCGAGGAGCCGTGTACAAAATCGCCCGTTTGAGTGGATTGCGGGCCCGCCAAAAGTGGGTCCCGATTCGACCTTCTCAGAATCAAACCAAACTTGGCATGCAGGACCAGAATTTCGATCCGGACCTGTTGGCGCAAGTTTCGTCTCGATTCGACTACTGTACACAAAGTTATGGACAAGTTTGCAAAATGCCGTTACGGGGGTATTTCGACGGATACACGTTGATTTCGTCGCACACACGCGACAAAACTGAGTTCCGTCAGTTCCCACATATCCGCAACGTCCATACGCGTCTTTCAAAGCGTATAATGCGCGACCACGTCGTCCGGTTTGTCGGGACGACGTCGTATCGGACAGAAAGTCAGAAATTTATTATTTTAGAAAACAGTTTTTGACACAAGTTTAACATGGAATTAATACACACACGTAAATCAAAATACAAATCTACCAGTTACGTTTCCATCGTGGTTAGGTTGTCTTCAAACGTGTTCAATTAGTTTTTACGAAAGGCTAATGAACAGCGAGAAAAGTGGCCGACAAGTTGGCGTTTCAAAACAGTTTTCAGGATTTAGAAAAGTGGGTTTTTCTCCAACTTCGTCTCGATTTTTCGAGCAATCCTTTGGGTTTCCCAGGATTCTGTCAGAAGGGGTTTGAAGGGGGTCATGTCTACTATGCACAGCATTCGATAGATCGAATTTTTGTTGAATAGATACAAAGAAACTTAAGTCGAAAGATGGGTACCTCGCTGTTTTTCGAAACAGAGTATCCTCTGTTTTCCGTCGATTTCGAGCGATCCCGACGTCGTCGATGGCGAGTAGACGTCCGACTGCGTGCGCGGGGGTGTGCGGAGGATGGTTGGGTGGCTTGGGGTCGAAGAGTTTTTGGATGAGAGAGGGGTTAGGGTTTCAGTTTGCGTGGGTTTATATATATATGCTGTCGACTTCTATTCCTATAAGTATTAGAATTAGGGGGCGGCTCGGGTTTCGTATGTTGCGGCTACTGCTGCTGGGTTTTACTCTATGGTGGGGTCGGGCTATGTGTGGGGTCTCGGGCTAATGAAGGATAGCAGCACAAGTGTGCCGCTCTCCTGTTCCGAGTGGAACACCCATATGGGGGCTCGATTTTGTTCGGACATTAGCAGCAAGAGCTGCTAACAATTCACTTGGGGGGGGTCGGGCCCACCCCTACCCGCAGCTGTTGCTGCTTGGGGTTCGGCCCCCCCCTCCAATAACAATTGTTTTTTTTTTTTTTTACAAAACAATCATTAACTAAAGTTATATAATATATGTATTCACAAATAAATTTATAAAAAAATTCATAATTAAATATCAAAAATATTTGTAATAATTGTAGGATATTTTTAGTAGTAAAAAATATAATCAAGCACACAAACATATATATCATACACACCTATAAATTCGTACAATTACCAAATAAATTCAATTAAATAGAGAAAAATAATTTTTCAAGCATTAAAATAATTAGAAAATATTGGGGTTTTACACAATCCTTCTTCAAATAGTCCTCCACGCATCGAAGTAGCAGATCCATTCTGCACTGTTTATGGTCTAGAGCAATTGAAAAGCCATGCGCCTAGATGTATAGGATCCTAAAAGCATAAGCAGACGGCACATAAAACTATAGACCGCATAAATCACTATGCATCTCTGGCACTACGTGTTGAGTTAGTAGACGCATAAGGCACTATATGCCTAGGCCTCCGAGTCCAGAGACTTCTATGCGTCGTCTATAAGGCACATAGAATGCTATGTGTCCAGACTAGAAGACGTATAAACTCGATCGCTGCAACAGCCTTGGACATCTTCCAAGAGGCAACTTGCACTCGATCAAATCTTCATCCAAGATTGCTACTTAAACACACTGAGTGCCAGCATTAGAGTTGTATCAGTCCTAGATAAGTGCCCCCCAACACAGATTCAATAATGGATGTGTTGACCGTCAATATTCTCAAGTTTGTTAAAACTTGTCATTAAAAGACTTGTACGGTTGTTCTGTATCTTTTTCGGATCTTGCTTTGAGATTGTTAGTCCCGAGACGTACCAAGATGAGAATTAAGGCTAAGAACAACAGAGTTTCAGGCAAGACTTTTCAGTCTACACTTTGTTTAATCCTGAAGAAGAAGTTCAGGGATTCATGTAAGAGACTTGCTCCCCGAACTTCACTAATCTAGCAGAATTAAGTTGCAAGCAAACAAAAAAAAACTCGTTCTTCCTTGCAAATGCAGTTACAATTGAGATAGAACGTTCACATTAAAGAAGGATGAAGAATAAATAACTAGAACCATTCTTCACATTACATTCGCAGACGCTACAATGAGAAAGAACAAAAATAACGAGAGAAAAGCAAAAAAACCATCTCCTTGCTTGGGTGAACATGTCATCGTTGCGTTGTGAACCAACAAGTTCACACAAGAACTTCTGGAACGCTCTGGGTCACTCTCGGGAAGACTTGGAACTCACATGAGCCGAAGCTCACTAAGGTGCATAAGCCTCCTCGGGTGGACGCATAAGCCTGCAGCTGCCCCATAGTCCCTCTGTAGCATAGTGGATTTTCTCTCTTCCAACTCTCTCAAAAGAGATGAGTGCTGCTCTATTTAAAGAGCAGGTTGGCACCTATGGACGCATAAGATTGCTTATGCGTCCATACGTGCCAGTCAGCCAAATCCCACAATATCCGCTGCACAGAATACTATATGCAGACACAATAGCAAGTTGTATACTCTGCTGTATGACCTGTCACGTCAGTCTGTATGCCAAAAGTAGCAACAGCTGACAAGACCGACAGCGCCAAAAGTAGCCACCTACAATTAGGCGCATAGCCCTTAGACGCATAATGTCATAGACGCATAGCCCTAGACACAAAGCTCCTTGACGTATAGCTCCTGGACTAATAACATTTGACGCATAGCCCTATACGCATAGTACCGAGCCATATAGCGCGAGGCCGTATATTGGCATGGCCGCTTATACGCCTAGACGCCTTGCTGCATAGATGCCTTGCCGTATAGCGCCAACCGCATGCGCCTGAAGCAAGCAACCGTGCATGCAACTCGCGCATAAGGGAGCGCATGAGGCCATGCTACGATGCTGACATGCTAAGTACAAAGTATGCCATTAAAATGCCACTTTACGCCCTTAGCCCGAGCCCGAGTCACTAAGCCTCTGCGGGGCTTAGTTCCTAAGGATTCCCAAAGAGAGTGACAAAATTATGTTGTTCCTAGTGACTTACACTTAACCCTCTAGGAAAATCAACCCACATGGGCCACTCAACCCATGTGCATACTCCAACATAAGCATAGCTTTATATTGAGATATGCACCATGGTGGTTTTCCAAAGTTGGCCTAAAAGTTTCCAAAGCCTAGTGAAACCACCAACAAAAGCTATTATAATAACCAAGGAAAAACACATTTTTTAAACAATCAAAATGTTTAAAGTGAAGAAAACATTTCCTGATCATACCAAGAAATAGAATGAAAAGCATATCATACTTGTACCCTGTGTATCCATGAAATCTCATTCCATATCAAACAACCAAATGAAATTAGCATAGCCAGAAATCACTCTGAGCATATTTAGCCAAAATCATAACATACTTCTGTAAATTATAAACAAGACGATGAATGAAAAGAATAATAGAGGACTCCACTAATACAAAACTGAATGTAATAAATCATAAGGATAATCTCTTAGATTGTTGGATAAATGTTCCTTTATCATCCTGAAACATAGAATAGAAAAATAATAAAAAGTCAGAGTTACCGGTCTACGAGAAAGTAATGCACAAAACATTGCCCCAAGAGACTATTTGAGGTCTATGTGCAGACTTTATCTCGAATCATCCTAGTGGTAAAACTCCCTTGATACTGGCTTCTCGTTGTTACACACAACTCCGGGAGAATGATCTGAACTTAGCTTTTGCCCATAGTAGAAGAGATTTCAATGGAGATGATAGGAGGAAGGAGGATAAATTTTCTTTCTATTTTTAATGTCTCTTCAACAAAGGAAAAAAAGACTAGCAATATATAAAAAGTAGTGGTTTGAAGTATATGATATAGAATGGAGCTGCTCCAACTCAGAATGCTATACATTTCATTAGAATATATAATAACTATTTTTTGGATTGCATTGAAGGCCATTCATTTGGAGTTTAATAGGAACAATAGCTGTGGTGAATGAATGGTAATAAGAATAATGAGATGAAAAGCTTGGATGTGAAGGATCGGTTAAGAGTCCATATAGATGGATAGATATATAACAAGTCCCCAACCCCAATAGTAAATAAGATGTAATGAGAATTAAGGACTAATTAATAGCCATTTGTCTCATAATCATTTGAGCAATTAAAGGCTAATAAGTTTTGTAACGTTCGGAAAAGGAATTTGATTATTTTTCAAATATCATAAAACATATATATATATATAATATATATATATATATATATATATATATATATATATATATATAGAAAGATGGAACAACCACAATGCTAGGGTTTTCTCCCGTAAGAGGCGACTCTAGCGAGTTTGGCAGCACAGACACGACATGGGACCTTGGCGCTCCCGTACATGGTGGCCGGTCGGCCGACGCTTGGTGCCTTTGGCGGGAGGGCTACCACAGGAGGCGGGGGCGGATGGACAACTGTCCAAAGTTGAAAATGGATGAACACGGGGGCGCGACCATGGGAAAATCGGGGAGGAAAAGCTGAGTACGAAAACAAAAACTTCGACGCAGATCCTTGAAGTCGACGTGTACGGCCTCGTCCTGTCATATGTAAATCTGAAAGAAATAAAAAATGATGTGATGATACAAATAATCAATACAAATCTAATAGAAATTAACTAAAGGTGTGTTGATACAAATAATCAATGCAGATCTAATAGGTATCTTCTTCAACTTCTTCGTAATCAGAATCTTCTTCATCTTCATCTTCATCATTTTCACTATCACTTCCACTTTCACCTTCATCTTCAAATTCTTTCTCCTCATCTGATACGTCCTTTTCAGACTCCTCTACATGAGGTAAGTCCTCTATGTCAAGCTCTTCGTCAACTATATCATCCTCTACAGTAATGTCAACCTCCATGTCATCAACGCCGGCTAAACTCATATATGTTGGTTGAGGCATGACTACCTCATCCTCCTGGTATGCTTGATCTCCAATATTATATGTATTTTTTGCTTTAGTTTTGCATACAGCCCACCAATCACGAGTAGTGCATCGTCGACTAGGATAATTTGTGTAGTACACTTGGACCGTTTGACTAGCAAATACAAACGGTTCGAAACCTATATTTCTTTTTCCGTGTTTTATGTCAATAAATCTAAACTATTTTTCAATTCTCCATCCTTGCTTGGGTGTTGTGTCGAACCAATCACATTTGAAGAGCATAATTTGGGTATCAAAAGAGTAATCCAGCTCTACAATATCTCTTAGAACACCATAATAGTCAAATTCTGGATCGACGTCGTAGACTGAACCCCTTACACAAACTTCAGAATTCTTTGTGTAATTAGCCTCCTCATCGACAAATGAGTGATTGATAGGCTTATCAGTGGTTCTAAATTTGAAGCCATTGATGGTATATCTATCCCAATATTTTGCCATCTTGCTTGGTCGGATAGCTAGTGCTCGAAGTCTTTCGTCGATCAATTGTGTGCCAGGACAAAAAACCTAAAACATCACGTATCATAACGTCATTAGGACAAAAGCCCTTCCGTCGGTCAATTGAATTTGGAATAGTTAAATGATACTAATCCTTACATAGTTATGGAACCACGACAAAAATTTTCTGTCAACCTTTCTAGTAAGATCATCATCATTAATGCTAGGTCTCTCCATTTTTATCTCAGGTCTAAAAATACTATGATAAAAAAGAGAAGTTATAGAAATTTTTACAAGTATATCGCAAAATTGGAGTATAACAGAGCATAATTATGTCTCTTACTTCTCTATATATTCCATCTCCTCTATACCACTATTTAGGCAGATGTACCGATGAGCGGCTTCAAACTCATCGTCCTCCAACCACCGTAACTCAGAAGCACTTGTACGCTTGCCACCAATATTGAAGATAACGCGGATTCTACGATTCGGTTCATCGACCTCACCTTCATCATTTCTTGGTGCTCTATTCCAGTTTGTTCTAACATGAGTGTCGAAGTAGATTGAGCAGAAGTTTGAGACCTCCTCAATAATATATGCTTCGCATATCGAAGCTTCTACATGGGCCGTATTGTCAACAATCTTCTTTAGGTGATGTAGATATCTATAAATAATATATTCAATATTAGATCTGTTTGAATAAAATAATTATTAGTACCCGATAATTAAATATTTTATACCTCTCAAATGAATACATCCATCGATAATGGACGGGAGCACCGATATGTGCTTCGTATGCAAGATGAATCGGCAAATGTTGCATACTATCAAAAAAAGTCGGAAGGAAACACATTTTCTAACTTGCACAATGTCAATACAATCTTCTCCTCAAGTTCAAACATATATTGTACCGTCAACTTACTTGAACACAAATCTCTAAAGAATATAGATAACTCGGCCAGCGGACCCATACTTGAGAAGGCAGCATCTCTCTCAGAGCGATAGGAAGTAAACGCTCCATGAACACGTGGCAATCACGACTCTTCATCCCTATCAGCTTGCGTTCGTTGAGATCGATACATCTTGCCAGATTTGACACGTAACCTTCAGGGAATCTCAACTTTGTAATCCAATTGCATATTATCAATTTATCATCCCTACTCAGTGTAAATGGTGTTGAGGGCTTGACCTAGTTACCATTGGATCTTCGTGTTAGATGCAACTCTGGACGCCTGTAACTAATTTCCTAGTCCTTTCTTGCTTTGGGATTGTCTTTCGTTTTTTCCTTGATATCCATCATCGTATTGAAGATGTTGTCGAATACATTTTTCTTAATATGTATCACACCAAGATTGTGTCTTATGAGATTGTTCTTCCAATAAGGTAAGTCCCAAAAGATACTCCGCTTCGTCCAATTATGGCTATGTCCGAATCCTTCTAAGTAATGGTGTAGCTCCCCTTCCCGGAAATTTTTGAATTATTTTTTTCTATTATTTATTTGATTTAAATGGTGATTTTTAGATTTTTATAAATAATTATTTAGTTAATTATTACGGTAGATGACTTTAGCCATGGTTGAGTTTTGGAGTACAAGGTGACTAGGAATCATGGCACGGATAGTGTAGTTGTGTGCCTTGACTTGTGCTTTAGCTAGGGTAGGGAAGACCCAGCCATAAGAGTGTCCTAACTAGAAAAACTCGGCCAAGTTGCGACTTAATCCTTATCGAAGATTTATTTACTTATTAATTATATTATTGAGTTTTAGGGAACCCGATTATAGCGAACTAGTCCAGATTGGACCCAAAACAAGCCCAAGCCGATATAGTCATGCGGTACGTCCAGCGACATTCGTGTTGCTGTATTTTGGTGTGATTATGTTGTACTTCGTTTTAACGATCTAACGAATATTTTCTAAATATTCGTTAATTAAATGTTATAAATATCAATATTTGATGATATTTGTATAAAGTGGGTCATTGTACATTTTGGGGTCATAGGACTGTACTTAATGGTATATACACCATTACTGGTTTATTGAATTTTGTTATTACTAGTATTATTATTATTATTTTATTATCAATATAATTGAGGTTATTATTAAATAATACTATTTATTATTATTAGTTATAGGTGTGTGAATATATATATGTATATACATATATATATATATATATATATATATATATATATATGTTCGCTGATGGACAAGCCTTGGTCGGCCGACTGCGTGGAGTTGATCCACCAATATATAAATTATATATATATATGTTCGCTGATGGACAAGCCTTGGTCGGCCAACTGCGTGGAGTTGATCCACCAACTCTACACCCCCCTCCATCCCCCTCTATACGATCCCCCCCTCCGTCCCTTCAGCCAACCCCCTCCTGCTCCACCCACTTCTCTCCGACCGGGCGTCCGCCCCTATAGCCGCCCTCTCCTGCTCCCTTCACGCCCCATTCGCTGATCCTTGCTCAGTCACTAGCTACCCCCCTCATTATAGCCCTTAGCTCCCCCCTTACTCACCCGAGCACGCGGATCCAGCGTCCGCCTTGGCAGGCCCCCACGCTCCCGCGCTCGCCAGCCGCTCCCACCATCTTCATCAGCCGCCAACCGCCCATTTTCATCAACCCCCACCCGTCCACCTACCTCTTCCAGCTTCGCTTCGAGGCTCGAACGAAACTGTCCTACCCTCGGAGGGGTTACCCACCTGCGGTACAGGCTTGGGAGACCCTTCGGCCCATCCGCCCCTTCCCACTTCGATACAAATTTCGAACGGAGCAGCACTCTCCTCGGGAAGGTCCCCGTACCCAACATGGCAGGCCACCATCATTTCAACGTTGTCACGCGTATAATCCCTTCACCAGCAGCTTCTTTCGGTGGAACCCACTCCAACCCGAGTTTTTACGTGCCCAGAAGCGTAGATCAGCACTCGGGTGGGGCCCACTGTTGCGCTTGTCACGCGCCTGGCCTCCAGCATGCGCACTCCCGCTCCTTAATCCACTCTCAGTCGGTCGGGCCCACTCCGGACCATTCCACTTCTTTTTACGCTCAGGATTCCATTCCTGTGTACTCCCTCCAAGTTTTTTTCCTGCCTACTACTTTTTACGCTCCTGGTGGGCCCATCCCCCGGCCTATTCTCCCCGAGCAGCACCCTCTCTACGCCTACCCCCTCTCTACGCCTACCCCCTCGCCCCTCCATCTACGCTCCCAGCCTTCCCTTCGTCGTCCTTCCTTCCACCCCTCCTTCCATGCTCGTCGACCCTCCTTCACCACCTCCATTCATCCCCCTCCCGCCCTTTCCCTTCCTTCTCCTTCTACCAGCCTCTCTGCTGACCCCTAGCCCCGGCCGCCCCCCTCTGAGGCCTATGGCTTCCCCCATGTTTCTCCTATCCTTTACCTCCTTCCTCAGTGATTTCGGTAGACCGCTTCCCGGATCCCATCATTATTGCCCCAGGCTAGACCGAGCCAGGAGACCCCGCCGAGGTCAGTCCGGTAGCTCTAGTCGTTGGTCCATTGGTGGTGCCTCCTTCTGCGTGTGGGCCGAGCTTATTCCATGGGAGACCCCAGTCGACCGGCCCCCAACCTCCGTGCATCCCTCTGGCAGCCCCCTCAGTCATCCCCACCCGTCCCGAGCGGATCTCCTCCTCGTCTGCTCCCCCTTCCTCTGGTGGCTTTACCACGACCACCTCTCTGCCCCATCCCCCCTGTTGACCTTCGCAGACAAGCTGCCCCCGGACCTGGCGCCAGCCAAGGCTTCCCTCGTTTCTGACACCTTTCTTTCGGACATTGAGTACTCCCAGGATTCCTCGGTGCCTTCGGTTCTGTTCACTGACAAGGAGATGTCCTCACTTTCGAACTCATTCCCCCACACGTTTATACTCAAATTTTCATCTGGTTACCCCAAGCTCTCTCGGGTGCAAGAGACGGTTGCCAGTTAGAGACTCTCAGCGGATATCGCGTAGCTCCCCTTGACCCCAAACACATCTTCTTCACCTCTTTTCCGAATCAGACCATAAGACAGTCTGGTCCAAAGGCACATGCAGGATCGACTCCCACCAAATGAAGATCATCAAATGGCAGCTAGCTTTAGTACTAAAGAAGACTCAGCGACAGTCGCCGCCTGGATCACTCTGCTAACCTTTCCCTCATCTGCTTCGTCCCTGCGGCTCTCAGGCGCATCGCCAACTCCTTCGGCACGTACGTGGCTTCAGCCCTTGAGACCAGCAACCTCACCAAAGCCCACTACGTCAAAATCTGCGTGGAACTCGACCTTACCATCGAACCACCCAACTTCATCAACATCGAGCTGGGCAACCGGACCCACACCCAATATCACTTCTCGTTCCCAGAATACGTATTTTTAGACATATACCACGTTAATGTATTTTATTTAATATTTATCATGTATTGTTCTGCAATTAAACCTCTTTAATTTCATGTTAATTAATTTTTTGCAATTTTATTTCTGCATTTTATTTCCTACTTTTACTCTGTTTAGCTATACTTTGGGTTCGGCTTGGATTGTGTAGTTAAGTATGTTGGTTGCATGAACCGAACCAAACCCCCACCTACCACCACCCCTTTCATTTAAAGCCATCCCCTTTCTCTCTCTTCATTACTTCACCATTAATCTTCTTCTTCCTCATAACTCCACCCCCACCTACCAGCCGCCAAGGCAAGTGCCAAACTTGCTTCTTGATGGATCACCATTTTTATTGTTCCATCATCTTTCTTACTTGAGCTTAAGCTCTTTAGTACTTAGCATTTCCAATTTCATGGTTCATTTCTTGTAGATCTAAGTTTTGTGCATTTTTGGATTTCTTAGGTTTTGATCTAGTAAACCGTGTTATCTTTAAGTTTTGACGGTTCCATGTTGTAGATAATTTTGTTCTACCCCATTTTGACCTATGGAAGTTCAGATTTGGGCTTGAATGAAGGATTTAGAGAGCTTATAAGCTATAGTTTACATGGTTCTGACCTTAAAAAAATCGGAGAAGAAGAACAGATCCTGGCCGCATGATAGTGCTTGGCTGCATGAGTCTTCATACGGCAAGTCATCCTGGCCGCATGGGCTTAGTTAGCCGCATGGCTTTAGTTAGCCGCATGGGCTTTAGTTAGCCGCATGGGCTTAGATAGTCACATGAGCTTATCTGCCGCATGAGTTTTTAGCTGGCTGCATATGCACTCAGTCCTTTAGCCGCATGAACGCCCATCGAATTTCAACCGCATGGCACTGAACATTTCCAGCCGCATGGAGCTGGATGTTTTTCAGCCGCATGGCGCTGATCATTCTCAGTCGCATGGCGCAGACGGCGCATGAGACTTCTTAGCCGCATATAGGCTTGCACCTATTTTGCTGCATAGAATTCCCCCTGGCCGCATGTGCGAATGTTGCCCATAGCCGCATAAGACCCCTTTAATTTCTAGCTGCATAGGACTTTACGAATTCGGCTGCATGAGACTATTTTGGTTTCGGCCGCATGAAATCATCCTTGCCTAGCCGCATGCAACCCATTCATTTTCCAGCCGCATGAATGTTGGCCATAATATTTTTGGCTGATTCTTGTTTCAAATTGACATTGGTTGAGATTGAGTGACATTTATCACCATTTATTGATTGATTTGGCATTTGTTAACATTAATTATTGTCTTGGCATTAATAAACGAGGATTGTTATCTTAATTTAATAATTGATCATGCGTTCCTAGTTGGGACTAAGAGACTGGCTAGTCGTCTTATTAAATTAAATGAATGAGACACGTTCATATTAATTATGAACTATTGTAATCGACTGGCTGATCTCGAATATTGGCATACAGGCACATGCAGGCTTCAAATTATTTATTTATTTATTTAGTTATTTATTTATCTTATAAAAGGAGCATGTATACTTTATGGTCAAGGCATGATTATTTGTTGTTAGTTTTGATTGTTGATTACGCTATGTAAGACCTACAACCTAACCGCACGGGCATCGTTGTAGAGTTGTGCATATCGTACCCCATACGAAAGTACTCATTTGAATGACCATGACCCACGGCATGGGATTTCATTCAACGTAGAGACTACTAAGTTAAATAAAATGATCATTGCATGGAGAGAATGATTCCCGAGTTCTTACATGGCAGCCCTCTTGGGACTAGTAGTGCCCGACAGGCCGGTTGGTCCCCACAGATACTGCAATCTACTACACGGGTAGGGAGCGGTATCTGGTTATATTATCTATGGAATATTGTTATTGATGACGGGCGTCACGCTGGGACTCGTCTAATTCATGATTGGCGCAATTGATTGACTGGGTAAACTAGCCTTGCTTGCACATAGTAAGAACTGG